>SMGT01006632.1:636706-657941 GCA_004794575.1 Lanistes nyassanus
GGGGGGGGGGGGGGGGGCATTTGTTGCTTAACTTCCAGCCGCAGACTATGTGCATATCAGAACGGTGTTGCTTACACAAAGTTTACGTGCTGCTACACGGGGGACTGATGTCTCAACACGGGCCTCAGTCCCACCCAGTCACATTATACCGACAACGGGCCAACCAGTCCTAGTAGTGTTCCCTGTAGTGCCAGGCGTCTGGCAGGACTAGATTGCCAAGTTTTAAGTCTTAGGTATGACTCGGCCAATTGTTGTGTTTGTCTTGGATCCTAGTTGTCAGCACTAGCTTAGTGAGGGGCTGATTACATTTACTAGGGATCCTCTGTATGCACACGTTGTGTACCGAGGGCTAGCTGTGTGAAGAATAGCGTCGTTATAAAGAAAGGGTTGGCAGATCTTTGTGAGGATCTGCCAGGTCCCTTTCTTTCGACCCTCTCTTTGCTACGTGTTTGGGTACGGTAAGCTCCCTTTGTCGTATGCGTCTGCATACGGTTATGTTGAGCGTTTCAAGTACTCGGTCAGTATGCGAACCACCGACCTCCCGCCTCGGAAGCGGACGCCGAGGCAGTCTAGGCAAAATAGGGACCCTTTGAAAATCTACGTACCTTTGCTCTGAAACCTCGGTGAAACTGTGTGGCAAATGATGATAAACTTGTCTTGAGTTCCATTAACGTGAATAATTGCTGTAATTATGGGTTGGTTGCATGAGCGCTCGTATCCGCATCTCCGGCCCCAAAAGCCGTGTTGAGGATCACTGAGACTGGTGTAGGAAGGTAGACAGGGTTAGAGAAGGGAGTAGGGGGTGTGGTTTAAATTTAGGAAGTGTCCATCCGCACGACCAACCAAAAAACAAAAGGTCACAACTGCACATAGGATGATAGCACAACATGCGCCATTACATAAAATATTCCACGGATTCTGATTGGTGGTTTGACATGGGGATTTAAACATTTCAGCCAGGAAAACGAAAAATGTGAGCATATCAGCGGGTCGTGTTTTCATTGCGTTCTTTATCGCAATCGGTGTCGTTCAGCTGGAAAGCACGTATTTTCTCAACATTCCGGGAAGCTAATGTCTCAAACATACAATGGACTTAAATCTTTTCCTCCGTCTTTTATTTCCTCATAATACGAACAGTCCGATAATGAATCAGGCCGCTCGCGCCATTATTCTCATGAACCCATTTTAAAAAGATACAGTCTGTTCTTAAACAACAGTGCGCGTAGCTTGCACTTTCTTTCTCCCGCATACGTCACTTCCGCTGCTGTGCTCACCACAAAAGTTTTCAGCAATCTCCGGCTCGGGAACTATCCGAAAGCCTTCCTTCCTGTCCCTTTAATGTATGTCACCAAGTGCAGACGACCACAACTCCCGCCAGCAACGTCCAACCAGGATGACAGGTTTGTCGTCCTGTCAGCTTTGCGGGGCAAAACAGCCACCGCCAAAACACTGGGGGAGGGAGGGGGAGGGGGCTGGTAAAAGAGCATCCAGCAATGTTGCCGTCAACAACCAGACGATTAGGAAACGGATGCGTGAGGCTACCCTACGTTCAAAGCGTCCCGCAGTGAAACCTGACCTGACAGCGGTTCACCGCTCTGCTCGGCTGGTCTGGGCCCCGCGTCACCTGGTTTGGACACGTCAGCAGTGGACCAGAGTTCTCTTCGCCCATGAGTCCCACTTTGCCAGAACGTTTCACGATGGCAGAATCCGCGTCCGGAGGCGACAGGGTGAGCGATATCATGGTGCCACTGTGAGGGAGCGCAAGCCGCTTGGTGGCCGGTCCATCGTGGTTTGGGGAGGAATGGCCATGACCTGGAGAACACGTTTGAACCGTGTACAAAGAATTAAACCTCGCTCCGTGGTCTACAGGGATGGCATTCTCAAGCTCCTCATACTGCCAGAGCTGCAGGCATTTTCGATGATGACAAAGCCAGACAACACAGGATTGGGGTTGTCACCTCATTCCTGCAGCAGCATAAAGTATATAGCTCGCCAGATTGGCCAGCAAATTCACCGGACTTTATCCTGATCCAGCACTTGTGGGACCTTTTGTACCACCAGCTGACCTTAAAGACCTGTTCCTTTTGCACTCGGAGGAGGAGCCAGCGATCCTGCAAGTCACTCTGGGGATGTTTAGCTCATTCCACGTGACAACGGTGCTTTGCTTGCGCGCAGGTCCGTGGACGGCACACACGTTTTTGACAATGATTATTCTGTACTGCACCTGCTCTGACTTTTGTAGAAGTGGGTTGTGCCCTCATGGCAGGGAATCCTGCTTTTTCAATGACAGTAAAACTAGTGAATGACATGCACTTCAGCTTTCGTTGCGACGACCAGTTTGTGTTTAGACATATAGAGCGTGCTGTTTGCAACCGTCTTTCAATTCTTTTTAGCAGTATATAAATGGCATAACCAATATAGCTGCTTCCGTAGCGAAGAAAATTGTCCGTGACGAAGTCACGTTTAGAAATTTCCCGTCTTCTAACTACGGGTCCCCCCAACCCTTAAATGTGATCAGCCATGTGATCTATTCAGCCAGTAGGCGCTGGTTACACTGGCGGAAGTATCTTGTTGTCTAGTACAGCAAAGATAGGATAACTGCGTTGCGCATCATCATGGGAACAGTATATAGATCTAAGGTCTATCGGATTTCTCCCCATCCCCTAACGTGTTCTTTACAGCGCGTAATTTAAATTTTAACTATCGACGTTTAATTCTCACCTGAGATGATTTATACTGCAGCCATCCGGCGTGCAGATGAACACGTTGAAAGTTGGCGTAATCCGAGTCCTCCGACTGTCGTGACATAGTTGCAGGGTTACTTCCCCTAAACCCTGTAGTGATCTTCCCTGCAAGTTGCTGGCAGTAGTATGCTGTTTAGACTTCCTGCGCTGCCTTGAAGTTGTTTTCGGATATAATCCCCCGTAAGCAGACGCAGATCTTCTTCCCCGACCGCTGTTTTAACTGAGGAAACAATTTTTAAAAAAACTGTTACAGATTTGCGATTTGTTTACTGCAGGGACCACAGAGGAAAAAAATCCTTTCCTTAAATTCCTGCACCAGTCATTTTTGTCTAGCTAAACATATCTACTTTTCATTCATCCAATAGACTATTTTTTCAGGCATTAGAAATCCTTTATCACCTTTATAGGCTTTTGTCTTATGTCAGCAAGTGAAGTTTTGTAACGAGCAGCTACTTATCGTAATTTCTTATTACGTTTCGAAAAGCAAAACAGTTCCTTGAGTTCAATAGATCACAGGAGAGATTAACCGGGAATGGCAGAGCGACAAACGGCCTTAAGGCGCCCCCTGCCCTCCCCACCATACCAAAACAATTCTATGCTGTTTATGAGTTTTTTTTAAAAAAGTACAGCCTGCGTTATATTACACTCTTATACCCCATCCACTGTAACCCGAACCAGCCTCTCGGCGCCGCCTGTTCTTTGCCTCATTATTTTCTCACACTTCGAGTCGCTTTAGCCTCAAAGAACTTTGCGACAGACCAAGTCCAATGTATTCGCAAAACTTTTCAACAATGTGCGACTGTACGTGTGTCCTTTGTCGGTGTGAATCTTGAAGAAATGCGACAAAGCTTGGTGCCCATCCCTTGTAAAATACACGGCCTAGTATTTTAGAACTCGGACCTATTTCAATTCGACATTCGACAATTTAATTTTGACACTTTTAATTTTATCAAAAACTATGCAGAAGTAGGAAAAATATCGAGAGACCTTTCGCGGGTCACTCGGGAAAGCCTTGCGGGCCGGAGTTTGGCCACCCATTTTCTAAAGGAACAATATTTGTGTGTGGCAACTTATGTGCTAAATTATGTGCACACGTCTCTTTTCCTCTCGCTTTCATGGCTATCGTCTGTCTGTCTGTTTGTCTGTCCGTCCGTCTTTCTTTCTTTCTTTGTGTGCGAGCGAGCGAGCGAGAGAGTGTGTGTGTGTTTACATGACCTTTAGGTGCGCTAAAAAATATCTTTACGTGTAGTGTGTACTGTGTACTAAGGGGATCACTAAAAGGCTTCTTCGAACTCGAGCACCTTAACACAGATTGGTCGAATAACCTCTTGGCCTCACTTAAGTGTAGGTTAGCTGGTCAGGTGTTGTCGAGAACATTATATACTACTGTATGGCCATAAGGACGCTACTCCGCTTTAATAATACACCACTGTATAATTCTCAATAGACATGTGTTAACAATGGCCTGCAGCATACATGGTCTGTTCATAAAACCTACGCTCCCAGCAGGGACTATACGTAGCAAACGTCCTACACCTGTATATTTACAAAATATTCAAAACACTCAGAATTTTCCTACACACCTGAGTACCAACAAAGGATATATCGCCAACAGCCTAACCTTTAGTACATCACTTGAAGCAGACGATGATATACAACCTAAATGTTTGTATACCACTTGCAAAACACACAATAAAATATTCCCACGCTGTAAAAACAGACAAAACTTTGTCTCAGCATAGCTGGCTTGATATCACACACTGTAAGTGAATACCCGGAAGTTGGAAGCTGATAAATTCATTTCCAGCGAGTGATCAAGTCCTACTACAAATGCACATCGGTATGAGCTCTAATCCTGTAGACGTTTAATATCGGAGTTATATCGTTTATATACATTTTGCTTTCACATTCTAGGTGGAAGAATGTGTTCAAAACATAGATTTAATTCAGCTTTTTAACGAGTTAACTTGTTTTCTATATCCTCCTAAAAAGACCAGCGGCACTTTGTCAGGCAGGTCGCGGACGTGTGTAATTAACAAGAACACAGCATCCAACCCCGTACATTCGGATACATTTTGTTTTGAGCTGCAACTGTGAGCGTCATTGTGCATTGAAATCGGTGCACAGCACAGGAAGCAGCCAGACATGTGGACCCCAGACGCCAGACAATGCGTGCAAATCAAACTCGTGCAGGTGACAAAGCAAAACTGAACGATTGAAAACCCGCAATACATGTAACATGAACACACAATGCAGCCTCTGTTGGTAGAATAGTGGCTAATTATGGACGCGGTCGAAAGACAGTTTGTTACCACGCCTTGCTACTGAAATGAAAATAGACTATTCAATTTGTTGTTGGTCAGTTTCATTATTGTAACTACCGGTTTGTGTTTTGGCATCACGCAGCCGAGCGTGTTTAGTTTGCACTGGTCTTTCAATTCTTTCCAGCAGTACATCTATAGCAAGTGGTGACCCATATACGTAAGGAGGAAGTTGATAGAGCGACCAGTTACTGCATATCTATGCTGCTCGTTGAGCTCGGAAGGTTTAAAAAAAATGTGACATGTCTTACTTCACAATCGGTGTCTCAACGACATAATCTGGAAATCTGGAAATCGCGACAGTTCATGTTGTGGTATGCACGAAGATTACGACATTCGCATGAAATGTATTTCTGCCAGTCGGTAAAGGAAGTGTTACGAAATGAGATAAAAGTTCGCAATGGAATGCATTCTACTCGCAGGGTCCTCCATATGAGACGAGAGGGGTGTCAGAAAATGAAAATTTATGCTCTTACGGTAAGAGATTTGATCACGTGACTTCACAAGAGCGTGCTCGAAGTCATTCCATGGCAAGGGTGTGTACTGTGAGTGTTTGCTCAGGAAACAGCTGAGACGGGTATTAATTTTACGTGCCTACCACCTACCCGAATAACTAAATATAACACTGATGCACTTACGTGCAGTGAAAAGAAAGTTGAAGGGAAAAAATTAGAAGGAAAAAACAATATAGCGCGGAAATAGTGCAAGGAAGTGAGAATCTCATTTCCTTCGTGTTTAGATGTACCACTGCAGTAACATCGCCAAAAAGCTTTTTTTCCCCCGAAAAATAACCCCTCTACTTTAAAGTGGAGACAAGTTCTGGCACCCAGACAATATCGGCACCCAAACCCATATAGTAATGTCGGCAACTAAACCCATATAGTAATATCGGCACCCAAACCCATATAGTAATGTCGGCACCCAAACCCATATAGTAATGTCGGCACCCAAACCCATATAGTAATGTCGGCAGCAATCTCCGGAAGTAACCTAACAGATTACGTCACAGCTATAGGAACGTGTGTGGCTTTGATTATAAAATTTGTAATTGTTATAGCTACATTTCTCAGAATACGTATATAGATCTATCTGAAACATCAACACATTAAACTGGGGTTTTAATAAATTTCAAAAGGCAATACTCTTCTGACACACCATTGTCTAGATCTGCCATATATCAAGAAAATACACAGCTGGTATCAACCTGTGTGGTGATTCAGAACACGATAATAAAAATTTCACACGACACTGCTGTAGAAGAACTTCGGAGAACGAGGCGTTCTACACAGGGATATGCCACACTGTTAACTTCAAACCTTAAAAAAAAAACCCTCCGGGATGCTGGTTTTTCGCGATTGCTTCTGGCCAAATAAGACCAAGGGATTTCTGTAGCAGAAGGTCGATGCGCAGCTAGATCACGTACGTTTTATCCGGGAAAAAAGTGAGGACCAGCCGAGATTGGAGCTAAGCGAAACTGTGGCCCAGTTCGTACACCCTTAAGGACCACGGCTAGAATGCACGGTGTTCGTCCGTCGTGTTCACAGTAAGGGTGCACATGAATTACACAAGACGAACGGGGCTTGCGCCCCCCCTTATGATCAGAAGCGCACACACAAACCCTCGGTCAACCCAAACCGATGGGTGAGATTTACAAATTTTCAGTCTAACTGTACCCAAACAAGATTTGAAAAGACAGGGAAAAGGAATGTGCCAACGGATGCAAAAAGGCAGAGACTGGTGCCTATTCTTGTAACTGGCAATGTATAGGTACACACATATATCAACAGGTAAAATTATATACAAACAACGTGTACTTTTTAATCTCGATCTTTCGTTCGCTACTTTGAATACTACGATCACATCTAATTAAGTGATTTTTCACATAGAAATAATTTTTTTTCCTATACAATGAAATCAGCAGATTCCTTTTGTCAAGTGCGAGCAACGACTGGTGTTTTTTTATTTTATGAAGAAGTGCCATTAAATCAAATATTTTGTATCAGTGGCGACACAAGGAGCTGAAAGCTCATGAGTGGTCTCCATGTCAATCAAAATAAACAAAACAAACAAAACAAATGGTGTTTCTGTCAATGAAACAAATATTTTCAGTCACAGTTAAGGTGTGGATGAGTAAAACAGTCGTATGTGGAAGTGAGCCTTACCTCAGCCAACGGACGACATTCTCTAGAATCTCGTTAAAATCCTCTCAGCGCTTTCGTCAGTACTACCATTACCATCGCCGCAAAAGGACTGCGCCGTATTACCTGCTCGAGTGCCGCATACAGGTAAAGACTACTTCCACGCCGACACTTGCCCTTCCTCGGTGGCCGGTGGCAGCTGATGTACCCCCAACTCCCCAACCCCTTCTCGCCTGGGGGTTCACGTCTGCTCGTGCGGTAATGCCATTAGGCTCACGCTTTCTCGCCAGCGATCACGCTGTGCCTGTTGGTAGCAGGGTATGACTCGCGACCAGGAAGTAATAATATCCACCGTGACCTTGGTGTACCTACAAAGTTCATGGGTCCTTTACAGGTAAGTAGATGAGTATTTACAGACAGTGGCCCCAAATTTTAGTTAGGCTAAAACCAAAACTGAAAATCTTACACTCGCCAGAATGTAGACATATATATATCTGACGTTAGTTACGCAGTGATCGCTTCTGGGCTGTGCAAGGTTCAGTTTACTGGACACATTTTGTTTCCCACTCTCCATGGCAAGTATAATATTCATCACTTTCAGGCCCGATATATGGACACGCTGCCTGCCTGGCTAGTTTATATGGCAACGTGTGTGTGTGTGTGTGTGTTTATATATTACTGTGCAGAAGTCTGTGCGTTGGTACATGTGAAACAGTGTGCGTGTGTGGCCGCGCGCAATTTTCCCGAAGGCATGCACATGCATCTTCCTGTCCGCGCATTGGGAACGGCACTAACATCTGAGTGCGTGCTTGAGAAAAAGAAGAAACACGGGGAGAGAGGAGGACACGGACACGAGTAGAAAGAGGATAGGACGAAAAAGATGGGACAGAGCGAGGGAGGGACTAAATAAAGGACAGCGTTCCCGCTCGATCAGATTTGTAGAGTCCTCTCATTTTATCACTCTCCATCACTGGCCTTTCCGTCTGCACTCTTTCACCCCACTGCAGCTTTACCACATACACTATATATATATATATCCGTCTCACTATATACCCGTTCTCACTCTCAACGACCAGCTAACTCTCTAGCCTCACTCCTGTCAGCACACAGTTCCCCCTCCGTTGCCTACTGTCTCACTTTTACTATGAATTTATCTCATTCTGGGCTGTGGGCAATGCCTAACGCCAGCATTTACAAGCGTGAAAGCATTTCTGTCGACCTACACCTGATCCCTAAAAGAAAACATCTTCCAGACGACAAATTTACAAACAGAAATTGACATCACAAAGACAAGGCGAAAGTGAAAATAAACTGACAGAACGGTAAATACGACAGATATGGGTTCGATCTGGTACCGCAGCCACCAAAACACGATTTTTATGACGTGCACGTAAGTTGTTATTTACGAGAAATTCTAATACGATTCTGACCCGGAACAAGTGCGATCCAAGACGAAGCTGGATATTGCTTTACATACGTGAAGTGAATTACACAGGGGAAAAAACCCACAAAACCCCACGTGTATATGCATGTTCCGTAGGTTTCGCTTCCTGTTCAGGAAACTATTCTGTGATCTCTGCGTGCTGATGTACTTGGCTCCATATTCTGCGCAATATCCTCGATCGACTGTTGGAAGTGAAAGAGAAAGGGTAGAGGAACGCCCGAGGGGCTCAGGGGGCATAGCAACGAAGACTACAGTCAGGCCGCGTATCTAGAGCGGAAATTTAAGGAAGTCTGGTTTACCAAAGACAGTTACCAGTGACACGCGCAATACCAAAAAAAGCGAGATTTTTTTGTTCTAACAACCTGATTACGAAATTGCTAGCATGTGATCGCTTAAGATTAGGAAGTAATGATCACGGAAGGATTAGAAGGCGTGATAACCGGGTAAGTGTTCGGTCAAGAGCCAAAATCGGGTTGACGCTGCCAGAAGATCGGGGTTACTGTACTAAAGGCGTTTCAGATTCGGGAACTAGTTGTCGAACAGTTCTTAGCTCTCGGACCAGTCGGACCAGGTTTTGTGCGATTTTGCACGAACATTTGGCGAACTGTATCTACTTAAGATATAGACTAACTTTAATGGAAATCCAAAGCCAGGCTAGCATGCGCCGGGTAGATAGGGTTGTGCTTAACTTATACACTCAAGAAGCACCCGCACAGTCTCTGTCTCGAACACGCACGTGCACACACATTCGCCTTCTCTGTGTGTGTGTGTAGGGGGGGGGTGAGAGAGACAAAGAGAGAGGAATGCACACAAACGACACATACCAGACAACACTACCAGACAACACAGCGACATACTCGGATACAATTATGCATATGCACCCATGCAAGCTAAGCTCGCACAGTGTCAACAATGTGCAGGTATACGCTATCTTCAGGTTCCTGGATTTAACTGAACAGAAAATCCAGAACGTTTCACATGGAACCGAAAGGTATATGTCGAATCACTTCCTGGTCTTCTTGAGGTCAGACTTCACATAACGAATGACTGCTGTTGGTAAGACGCAGACTGTGTGCTTGAGTGAAGGGCCTCGAGGAAAGCAGTCGTTTCACAAAAAGAAAAAAAAAGGGGGGGAGGGCAATTAAGTTTATCGACTGGGTGGATAAAAATAACAAACCTATCAGCTTTCTGAAGATGCATATGTACCGGTTGGTTAGTTGTTGTTTGTCCCACGGCAAACGAGATGCATATCAGGACAGTCCTGCTGCCAAACGTGGAACTGCTGTCACAACACAGGGTTCAGTCCCACCCTGTCACAAGTTACTAGATTCCTAACTTTTATGGCTCGGCCACGGCGCCGACCTCCCGGGTCGGAAGCGGACGCCAACTACGACTAGACCACCGAGGTAGCATGGATGTACTGATCATCAAACCTCGATCCTTACCCCTTATGCATGGGGCATAGGGTTTCTACTGTCATTCCACGTTCTGATTTCTCTTGCGGTCTGATTGGCTACCTCCCAGTCAGCCCCGGGTACCTAAAGCCAGCGACAGCAGCTCACGGAAACAGGCAGCACACAGAAGGCGGAAAGTTTGAAAGTGGCCGCAAATGCGTGTGTACAACCTCCGTGTAGCGTCTCATTTCCCTGTACGTTTTTTTCCTGTTTACGTCTGTACGATCCTACAGTAGATTGGACAGACTTGAATCCTTTACTTCTTTCTTAGACCAGCATCTCCGTGGCAATGCATGATGGTTCGCATCTCCTGTTCGTACGTAAATGTGCACGTAAAATACACAGGGCAAGTATAGGCCTTATGACTGTAAACTCAAATACGAATCCACGTGCAAACCAACCCAGGGCTGGCTAGGATGAGAGTTATCTCCTGTTCGTAAAGGTCCACTTAAAATACAGTTCCGTTCTGGGCGCCCTAACACTTACCAAGATCATAAGCGAGAATGCTCAGCTTCCTTCGCACTGTGGCAAAAGTCCGAGTTAGGGGAAATAACTAGGTTGACGCAATCTTCAACTTTGTCATGCGGGATAACTCATCTTGCGCAGAAGTTCTCTTTCCGATATTGGGAGAAATTTACTGGAAGCCGTGCATCTAAGTATTATATAAATATTAAAAAAATTATGTATAATTATGTTCACAAACCTGGCAGTTAAGAAAAGGTATCTCTCCAGGTACTCTCGCTAACTCCTTCCTCTCTCCATAGCAAAACAGCCTTCGCTGCAGATGGACCTTCCAACCAGCCAGCTAGCCCACCCAGCCATTTAATCAACCAAAGTCCAAGGCCGAGATTGGTTGTCCTTTGCTCCAAAAATTTTCTCTTTCTTCAAAAGAATCTCATTAACAGTTTGTTTTGCCAGCTCATTTATGACCTTTTGTTGTGTTAAAAGAGGTGTATGGAAATTGGGGTGGGGGTGAGGAGTGTGAATGTATATACATGGTTGAACCAACCAGCCATTCTCCACCCAGTCAACAACCAAGCATTCAGCCAGCCAACCAGACCTGTCCTATATTTTCACTTCAGCCTAGACAGATCTGAGCTCCTCCAACACCCACAAGCTTCACTGCCAACACAGTCAACTGAAAATAATGCTTTTATTAGTATCTTGAAGGACAGATAAGGTGACACTACAGTCACCATACCGAAAAAAACCTCCACACACAAAATACAACCAACACAAAATCACGTGTGAAGCTCTGTGCGTCTCTTTTTTGAGTCCACACCCTTCTCTTTTGCTCTTCGCTTCCTTCCTCTGCAATACCATGAGGAAAAACATGAGCAGGAAGAAAAGTGTATTTCTGATTTGTGATCCGTCAGGAAGGTCACAATACTCTTTCAAGGTAGAAATCAAACGGCATCAACAAACAGTTACATTGATTTATGAATACACTGTTTTCCTTCTCCATACAATGTGTAGATGACATAGTCAAACGTTCTGTTATTTTATTTCCCTGCCCAAGATATTTTACCCACTTACGTCTGACAGGCTGACTTCAACTTCTGCGGACAGTCTTTTCTCTTATGACCCATTGCTCCACAAATATGACAACCTGAAATAATAATAATGATGATGATAAAAAAAACCCAATAAAAGTACATTTTATAAAATGCAGCACCGCATCCAAAAAGTGAAGGCACTCTCTGTGTCTGACTGATTAAAACATACAGAGTCCACGACATTAAAATCAAAACAAAGCTAAATTACATTGAAATATACTTAAACACAATGTATACTAGTTTACAGGCAACATAGGATCTAAAAGTAAATACACATGTAGACCCATCTGATCTATCAGGAAGGTCACAATACTTTTTCAAAGTAGGATCAAGTGATGTCCATCAATAAGCAGTTACAGTGGTAAGACTATCTGTTCCACGATGCCCATTGTTATTCAAACACATTATTAATCAAAGCACAATTTCAAAATGGTTTAATTTGCTCTGCGCACTAAAAGGAGGTCGACATTTTGGGCGTTGGACATTAGGAAAAAACATGAACAATGAGCCCATACTGCGCACAGCACACTTATTGCTCGTGTCGTTAATAAAAGCGTCGGTAAACAAGGCATTTCCCTGCTGCAACTGCCTATCATTAGACAAGTATGTCATTAACTTGGACGGTCGTTGAGGTACCAGTTTTAAATTATGTTGTATTTTTTAAAAATTTTTTCATACATGCATATGCATGAATATTAACACAATTAGTCACAGCAACCATAGTTCACGAGAAGCTTGCAGACAGTTTGAAGCAGAAAGTTTGAAGGGAATTATAGATGTTTTTGGAAAAGGTGAGTTTTTAGGCCCGTTTAATAAATCTGATAATTACTTGAAAAGTTTGCTTATGCCTTTATGGGCTGCTGACTGTAAGAAAGTTCCATTGGCCGTACAGAGCATTAAAAAGAGCTTATGCAACTAACAGGCTGCCGAACTAATCCAGAATCATCAGGTGAAGTCGTTACCTGCTCTCTGCTGCTGGTCTCCACATTTATGTGAAGGCAAGTCACAGACATTGCACTGAGAACAGTGGACACGTGAAGGTTTCACACACCTTTGGCAGAAATCACAATGTCTGTATGTGCTTCCATCCTGGTTGTAGAAAGTTTAGACTGAATAATTATTTACATTCACAACTGCATTTAAAATAACATATCAAAAATGTAAACATTTAAAACATTATCACTTCTCTAATTAACGACAACAGACTCGGTTTGTGCCATTTGCTCTCAACTGAAAGGGGCATTCAGATGCAGATACAAGGGTGCATAAGCACTCACAACAAAACATCGTCTACAGGTGCACACATGCAGGTGTGCCAAAAAAAAAAATGGTGTTAAACGTGTACACTCATTGAAACAATATAGAGGTTGTCTAGAAAACCCAGTTACACATTAACTGAAGGTTATGAGGTTACAAATAACAGGTCAGATGCCAAGCGTTTAGAATATATAATATGCTACAAATACAAATAATGCCAGTCATAAAATCACCCTGTTTACCTTAGATGTACAGCTGTCACATTTGTCACAGTGCTTGTTCTCTGGGGCACTGTACCGCAGACACTTCTTGCAGTACCTACATCCGCAGAAAACATCTTCAACCATTACAATATACGCAAGGCAAAAAACACATCTTCAAGCAGTAAAAATAAAACAACGATGTCTTCAACTCTTGTAATACACACAATACTAGTGAAATCCAAAGAACACACCTTCAAATCATTTGATAATGCAAGTCAACTTGGATGTGTTGCAATAAACTGCCTGGTGGAAAAGGGGGAAACGGTATACTTGGAAAATGTTAAGTAGCCATAGCATTTTGTGACTGAGCATAGCACAGAAGCAAAGGGAATTCGGCATAGCAAACTTCCCTCAAAAGATAGCAGTAGCTATGAATGTAACAGTGGAAAAAAATGTGCTAAAAATGTTTGCCCCCCTCCTCCATTATTTTTTTTTTACAACAGAGAAACTTCTGAGCAGGGTTTGTAACCTCAGACCACTGAATGTTAACTGATTGTTGAGCACCACACAATGTCCTGACATCACTACAGAAAAAAGTACCAAGTTAACAAGTATGGGTGTTGACTCAATTATCAGGAATCCTTGTGTCATCCATGGTAGACCTACTCAGGTTCTGCTCAGAAAGTGCACAGTGAATGTGGAGTCTTTAACTGCAAGAGTTTCCTCTACACCGTAAATAGGACAGCTCAGCACCAATGTGTCAATTTGACACAGTGCCTCAGTCTACGCTGTGCATTAAAAATGACTGCTCATGATGACAACATTTTCAGCAATATTTACCAGTAGCCCTCTGAAGTAGGAAGAGTGAATGAGTCTGCAGGCAAGTTTGTGAAAATCCGCACAGGGCTTCCCTTTTTCTTTTTCTGATCCTTCGTCTTGAATAAAGTGTGGTTCTCATAATCGACCTAAAAGCACCATGCACAGAAAGAAATGATTGCTTATCTTTTTATCACATTTACTTTCATCAGTTTACAGTTTACACTGGCTAACAATCTCCAGAAACAGTTGTTCACAAATTGTGGTTACACTTCACAGGGTGCATATTGTAGCGATAACCAACACTAAACAAATAATGGGGAAGCCATTTTGTTTTTTTTCTGCCAAAAGCAATTGCACTCAACTAAAATACTTCACAACGTTCTATCCACAAGAACAGCAATCCCTTGCTGATTTCTTACTATCAAGGAAATTCATGATGATGGAAGGTAGAAATGGTTATTCAACTGATGATCAGATTATTTCAATGTTAGAAAAAGACTTTCTGCCTTCTATTCTTATTATTTTATTGCTTACTTTATAGTCTAGCATCGTTAAAGATGGCATTGAATCACTGATTCTCTTTTCCATAAAATATGGGAAGAACCACACTATTGGCAAGTCAGCATCTGCAAAATGTGTGAGGGTTTATATATGCTTATATATCTATATAGTTAAAACAATGTACAAGTTGAGGTGTGATGAAGAACAAAGAGACAAGAACACAAATTATAATGGTTTGAAGTAAAATACGAATGTGAAAAAAGTAAGGGTTGAGCACAAATGAAAGCAGAAGCAGGTGTGCAAAAAATAAAAAAAAGAAAGATGCAGAGATTGAAAAAAAAGTGTATGTGATTTTCGCAATCTGCTGACCCGAAGGTTCAAGAAATATCACATTAGACAAATTAATCTTGAACACTGGAAGTAAATGTTTATGGACCAAGCCAAATGCAAAATTCTCTGCAACTCCAGCCATTTAAAAACAGTTTCTGCTTGAGCAGGTCTTTAAAGCTGAAGCAGCTTTCACCTTGTTAACTTTCCATGTGACACACCAAAATCATGTCAAGAGAGGACAAAACAAAACCAGCTAAAGTTCTACTTGTGGTGTTGTGACAGGACACCTGTGTTTGTTTCTTTCTGCCAGGTCTGCTCTATCTTCCTGAATGTAGTGACTAGAGGTTCCACCATGCCACCAAAGGGCGGGTCACTCACTAAGACCACTCCCTTGCCACCATTACGCAGGAACGACGTCAGGATGGACTCTCCCTCGGAGTTGAAAAAATGGTGGTTGAACATGTTGTACAAACACATCTGCTTTGGCGGATAAACTTGCATCTGAAATCCAATATAGAGGGTGAACGTCAGTGTGCATGCAATACACACGCACACACACACCTTTGTGAAACCGCATCCCACAACAGGCTGACAATGTACAGATAAAAAATTTAGAACAACTTTAACAATCAGAAAAATAATTCTAACTAAGCAGCTGCAATATTTCTTTTCTCTAACTTGTGTGCGGCCAGGGCTATTCCAAATGGATGTAATCATCCTTCCACCCATCAGGAGTGGTCACGTGACCACATTTGTTTGCATCAAGCACATCCGTCAAGTGGCAATGTCTGAGTGTCAATGCATTTAAAGAAGATTTTGACAAATTGACAGAGCTAGTGAAGTGTGAAATCTTTGATGCCTTTGATGCTTATTTCTGTGCAATCATTCTCATGTTTTTCTGACTGTTCTGACACTATTTATAATGCTATTTACAAAACAAGACTTTTTTTTTTAAGTTAGAGCAGAAGATGCACTTTCAATGGCTAGGGGTTTAGCCTAAAACTATTGGAACCAAATTTAGCAGTGGAAAGGATCTTTGTGAAATTTCACTGGTGAACACATCAAATCCCCACTGTAGAGCAAATACTTACATAGCGAACATCTAAATCCAGCAGAAGGCTAGCCAAAGTCTTCTCCTCAGATTTCCTTTTTAATCTGATAGCTTCATGAATTCTTCAAACACAGAAACGAAAACAATGTTATGAGCATCCAAGAGGACTTTTTTCATATGTATCATAAAATTTTTATCAGCACTGTGATGGGTAAGTTTATCAAAAGTTTATGTAATTTCCTTATGCTGCTTAATAAAATAGAAAGTTGTGCATTTTATAGGTCATTTATTCCACAGAAGATTTTACAAGCCAATTCACTGGGAATTTTTATGGGTCAGTTTTTCCAAAAGCCTTACCTAGGAGCACCAACACAGAGAACGTGAGTAAAATCTTTGCTCAGTAAGTAAGACAACAAGAAGCCCGTTGTCGTGTCTGAGAAAAAATATTGCTGCAATAACACAGAGAATAACAGTGAAAATTTTGTAAGGCAACATCAAATCTACTATCATGTCAAAGAATAAATATTGCTGCAACAACACAGAATACATAAATAATATCAGGGACAAATTTTTAGCAGTTCTGGTACTAGTGAAGACAAGCTCTGACTGTGTGGCAAGAAACTTCCTCCTTAATTTTGAATTTATGAAAATCAGGAACAAGGTCATGGTCACTTCTAATGTCTGATCCTGGAAAGATCCTAGTACTGCCCTTGCTGCTGCTTGATTTGAAGCAACGGGCATCCAGGGTGAGACTTTCTGAGGATGGAGAGTGTTGGCAAGTGATGGCCAGTTGCCAAAAATCATGTCAGGTAACCTCACTTTTCATCCAAACTTGCCCGGTTGGTGACCTCAAACTTTGGCCAGCTCTATACTCTTAAGCCAAAATGCGGGTGCATCCCTCTTCCCTTTATTACTGAAGAGCAGACACTTTGAATCTTGTGTAGTCTTGGGTAACAGGACAGCATTACAACTGAGCCATGTCCCATGGTCAAGAAGGGCAGGCCCACAGTCCACCCCTCCCAACTCCCGTAGTGGGTGGCTGATGCACCTCTCCCTTCCCCTTTAGTCCTCTTTCCTCCTTGTGGAGCATAAAGGCTTGCCCCTCCCCCTTGCTGGCCTACATTCTGAACAGCCTGGACAACAGATCTGAGGACTCTACTTTGGTATTCTGCAAGCAACATCCATTGTAAACATCTCTTCCTGGCTGACAAGGAAGCAACAGAATGTACATATCGTGCAGTTTATAAGCAGGAAATATCGCACCTCGCAGCAAAGTGGACAATGTCCATGTGTGCTGGGCGCTGGAAAACTCTAGAAGTTGCGTTACTCTGTCACTGGTCTCTCCTCTAGTATACAGAATCTCCCTGCAATTGCTGTCCAGTATTGTTAGGTGTCTGGGTCAATATAAGCATTCCAGTCCCTTCGTACTGTGATCATGTCCTTCCTGGGGATCTTGCTGATGGCTTTCTCCAGCTCACCATAGAATCCTTCCACTTTCGTGATTGTCGTGACCTGATGTTGGTCATACACCTGGATCATGTTCTTGCGTTTGGCTGCAATACTGATGGTGATGAACCAGCTGGATGCTGGAGTGCAGCTAACACAGCCTGTCACAATGAATGCTCCTCTTTGTGGATGTTTCATTTTGTTTCCACTGCACCAAAGCTCCTGACAATCTTCTGTTGTTGTCTCACCAAACTGCTTCCATCTTACCTCTGAAAGGCTGATGACATCCCACGGGCATTTTGAGAGTTCCTGTTCGACCCCTCTGACCTTTCCATGAGCATGAAGAGTGTGGTCATTCCACATGGTTCTGCTGGCAATTTGATGCTGGTTTTCACCCCAGTAACCCACTTATCACATCCATTCTAGGGGCATCCAATGGACAGCACAGTTGTTGGTGACCTGGTCCAGTATGGTTATGTCTTGCATTGTATCATCATGCAAAGTATCCATCATGTCTTTTTGTTGTTTTGCACTGCATCCATCATATCCCCTCTGTCATGTCTTGCAATGTATCCATCATGTCCTTTCTGCTGATGGTTGGGTTATTGCCTGGCTGCACCAATCTCCTTTCCATGTGTCTTCTGGTTTTATTGTCTGAGTTTACCTTGTCATAGAGTGATCTCCCTAAATTCTGTGTTAAAGAGAATTGCTTATTCTTGGACCAGGACACACCGCTTGATCCCCATCAGTCATCAATGAATAAGAAGCACATTGTCTCTGAAGGTTATTTTTAGGTCAAACGAAACCCAGTGAATCTATGTACTGGAATCACAGATCATATGCAGGAATGTACATCCGATGCCTCAACAAATCTACTCTAATCTCCATCCTCACTTCTCTAAAATTATATGAATGCTGTTTTCTGTAATATTACCAGAATACACAGCATTACCAATGGTAATACTATAGGAATACTCACTGCATATGTTCTGTTATCTTCATGAGGTGTAAAAAGTGAAGTGGGATGATGGAGCTCAGTAAGTCGGACTCTGTGTAGGACCGCATGGCCTTTCCCTTCATGCTCACTCCGCTCTCCAGGTAAAAGCAAAAGCCCACAGGCAGTGCAAACTGTCCTTGCTTTGCGTGGCAGCTTCTTGAACTCTACACCTCTGGTGAGAAATTTAAAAACATTTAAACTGACTAAACTAAGCAACAAACAGACGTTAGCAGGCCTGCTTGAAGCTGAGATCATGGGCCAAGGAATAAGAGATTCCAAATAAGAGATTTCAGCAAGTTTATGATTATTATTAGTAAATTATACATTACAGCATGTTCTCAAGGACCATGGGAGATTTCCCCAAGTTTACAGTTATTACTACATACAGTTGTACGAGTTACACTAGTGTATTCTCGAGCACCACAGCTCAAAGTGATTTTCGAGTGTCTAAATGATGTATACTGTACTTGGTTGTGGCCCCATATCAAATCTTCATATCAGTGTTGCACATGAGCAGAAAGCAAAATGATCGCCTTTATTGCATACCACTATGCAGGCTCAGCTTGTGGTAATCTAGTCTGTAGTTTTGCCATTATTCTATTTCTTCCTTCTCTCCTGTCACTCTCTTCATCTTCATGGGTTTGGCAGTGCCTGGCTTTTGAAACACTTTGTCATTAAGATTGAATGACAAAAATTTATTGTCAGAATGATAATTATAGCACTACCTTTTGTGGTAGACAGCATGGGATGGGAAGCTATTTTGTCCTTTTGACATGTAGCCGTTTTTCTTCCCGTCTTCAGCCCAGCAGAAAAAACTGCACTGTTTGCGATCCCTAAATGCTGAACAGGCAAAGAACTTTCGACTTCTCCCATCTTTCATGTAACGCTCAAAAAGCAGACATGGTCCTGTGAATATAAACAGTTAAACAAAAAACATTCTAGTAATAAAAGTCTAGTACAGTAGTAGTACTAAAAATGTGTGAAAAAACACATTGACGGCTGAGGAAGTTAAAACTGAGTGTGGTCCATTACCACACAATCAAAAAACGAAGAGGTGTCAGAGTATTCTCAAGTTTGATTAATTGTAGTGTCAGGTACAGTGGTTTTCACCTGCAGCTTCATGTCCTCCAACAGGGTGAGAGCAACACCTACAGTTTGTCTTGTTACACTTATTATTTAGTGTTCTATTCTTCTAATGTTGCTGATAAAAATTATGTCATGGCTGAAGTACGGCCTCTAAAAATAAAATACAATTTAAGTTTTTGGCAGGTATGCGAAGCTAAATTTTGAATTAAAACTGCTATGCAACTTATAAATATGTATAGCATATATTCTTTATAATTATAATAATATATGGTAGGTATCTGACAGTCTAGGTCAGAATAATTCGACTAATTAAAAATTTTTGATTGCATCTTCTTAATTTTATGAGGTTTCTAATCCTGCCTTTTTTTTTTAGTTCAATCTGCACTTAGAAAAATGGTGGTTTTGTAAGCATCTAATCAAAAAAGACCTCGTCGAAAAATCCGATTGCTGTGAACTCATTATTTTTTTCCTTTAGTAGAAGAATCATTTTAAGTTCCATTTCACACATAATTTTGAAAATCTGTTGCCTGCGGCTTTTGCTGTAAACTGAGAAATGGAGTAAGTATACCGATAGAATTCTTTCTCTAATTTACCTAGCATGCACAATATTTTGTAACGTGACTGAAAACACTGCGAACTATTATTTTAAACTTTATCATGACAACCTTTGCCCCTTAGCCCTCTGGAAGTGTTGACATACTTTCTCAAGCAGGCCTTTTAAAAAAAAGTATTGTGGTTAATATAGAATTAATATTTTTGTTTCAATTTAAAACAGCTACTATAGTTAGTGAGTTAGTAAGTTTAGGCAGATATTTTGTTTCCTAATTTATTAACTGTACATAATTAAACCTTAAACTTGATTAATATAATTGCTTTACACAACAGTTTATTTGCTGCCTTAGTCTTTTTTTCATGGCCTCTAAAAGAAGAAAAAGATGTAATTTTCCCTGCAAGCAAAGCATCATGTAATGTGCTTAAATATTTAGTCTTCTAGTACTTTGTGTACAATTTATCTTATCTTCTTTTGGCACCATGGCATCCACAGGTCTCAACCTAAAACACTGACCCTCCCCCTCCTTTCCCTTAACCCCCTCACCCCTCCATCTCTTACTTTTTCTCTCACCTTCCTCCCAATTCTCTCTCTCACCAACACCCCCTTACCCGCGCTGCTTTTTCTCTCTCTCTCCCCCGCCCACTCTCCACCCCCACCCTTCCGACTGGCTGCCCCTCTTTGTAACCCCTCTGGACATGATTTCCCTTAAAATCCTTATTGGATTTTCCTCCAAGCGGCAGTCACTTTTAAAAAAAAATCCTTATGTAAAAAAAAAAAAAACATGACAAATTTAAATCAAAGAAAAATTCATAACTCCCTTAATTTTTAGCCCATTTTAATAAATTTTATGTCATTTTGCTTGTAATGTTATGCTCTTTATAATGATATACATTACTTTTGAAAAAAATTGATTTTTTTGTCATGTACCTATATATAGGCTAATATGCTAGTCTTAAGAAATATCAAAAGACAGATTTTTCAAAATCTGATTCTAACACCAAATATATCTATGCAGTTTATTTAGGAGCCAAAGGAGGGAAAATGCTACAATTTTCACAAATCAAAAAGCAATGACGAATAAAATTTCCATATTATATCACTTATCACTGGATTCCTGTAGAGTGCACTACTAAATGTGTGTGCATGGTTGTGTATGAATAAAGGTAAAAAAAAATTTCGAGGTGGTCTTATGCTCAAAAATAAAATCGGATTAACTGCTGACTTTGACTCACATCACTCAGGGGAAAATCAGAAAACTTCTATTTCTAACTTAACTTGGATCACATGCCGTCAAAGCGACAAATCATCAAATGCTTTGTTCTCCCACAGCCGTGC
>SMGT01006632.1:658522-671667 GCA_004794575.1 Lanistes nyassanus
CTTTGACTCACATCACTCGGGGAAAAATCAGAAAACTTCTATTTCTAACTTAACTTGGATCACATGCCGTCAAAGCGACAAATCATCAAATGCTTTGTTCTCCCACAGCCGTGCTTCGATTAAGGGATGAATAAAATAAAAGGAAGCACAGCCTTTATATACATGAATGACTCAGGAAACACACCGTGAGGGCATGAAGGTATGTCCTTAATATTCATATTGCATTCCACAACATCGATGTTAGAACACAACGAAGCCATATTGTGACTGAGAGTGACGCACCTTTACTGGCAAGGGTAGGCCACTTCTAATAAGCTCCTTTGATAGTCTGCTCTTGCAGCGTGAAAGCAACGAGAAATCTTTTATAAAGTGTATTATACCAATTAAGAGACTTACGAAAGCCACACAATCAGGTTATAAACTATTTTTTCTAATTAAATATATGGAATAGCTGAATGATTTTTGCATGCAGTTTGAGTTTCCGTTCTATTTTCGATTTTCTCTACGGATGCTGTTCTACTTCTAGTTCTAGTTCTACTTCTACTGTTCTAGTATTATCACGAATTGGGGAATTCGTGTAACAGAAAGAGAAACCGTAATTCGTAAAACATATGCTGTGGTTTATCAAGTGGTTGAGATGCATCTTTCTTTATGTGCAGTAAATAAACAAAATGGAAGAATCAACGGAGAAACTGGTGTCTAATGCATCGGCTTATTGATATCATAATCTTCTCTGGTGAGCATAAATCTAAGAGTAAATCACTAATGCATTGCGTAGTTTACTCATCTGCACGTAGATCTACGGCTCCCCCCCCCCCATGTTATTCGCCTCACAATGAAAATAGTGAAGCCAACTGTATCAACGATTGCTAGGGAAGGAAAACTGTTATGCACTATGCAGCCGCCATTTACAGCGTTGTTAAACTGGTCTTATTTGTTGCATCGTTTCTCGTAGTAACTTGTATCGCCTTATTGAAGTTATTCTAATCTAAGGCCATGTCTTCAGGTTATGTACCCCTGAAAGTGAAAGTGGTACGCGGGAGAAAAGAAAAATTACTTTGTCATACTTTCTGTGCTAGATAATGATAATCTTTGTAAATTAATGTAGATAATATCCAAAGAAAAGTATCAGTTTCATTCTAGATTAAGATTTATGAAAATTTGGTTGGTGCCTGAAAGAGCTACGAGTTTTAGTACTTCACTACGTGTACTGGGCTTAGAGTTGTTTTTTTTTGCTGACGCTCTCATTCCCAACAAGATCTGAGTGCCCGTCTACGGTTGCTCAGTTAAAACTTGTCTGATAGCATGTTTGTATTATTTTGTACTATAATTTCTGGACGTTCACATTCAGCGTTGCTAGGCTTGTTCAAAGGATAATCGTTGTGTTGTTTTTCTAAGTCTGGGTTCTTGATAGTGGACAGTGCAATGTTTTTGCAAATACTTGTTTTCAACCTCTAGATTTGGCGTACATGATTTGGAAGTATTAAAACAGAACACTGAAGGAAATTAGTACACTAGAGTCAACTTCTCTTTCTGATGGATGCAGAACCTGGAAATTCCAGTGGAAATGATTTAAGGACTAGGAGTTGGTGGAAAGTAACAAGGTTATTGTCAGATTTGACTTTTTGATTAATGGCTAAGGAGAGATTTATTGATGTATCACTGTATCTCTTAGGCAGTTTTTCTGTCTCCCACAGCAAGGTACATCCTAAACATTGCAAGGGTAGCCAGGACAGCCTGGACTGGAGACAAGATGTCCTTAGATTCTATTTCCAAAGAGAAATGTGGCCTTCGAGAAACACCAGGATCAGGCAGTGAGGCCAAACCAACACCTCACCTGTCTGTTGCATCTTGTGAACCCCTTGATGCATCTGGTATTTCCCAGGAATCATCAGATTCCGTAGCAGAGGCCAGAATGTTGGACAGAGCCGCTGATGATTGTGGCATGGCAGATGCCAAGATGGAGAAGGAACCTGTTCATGGTGACTGTGTGAACCAGAGTGTTCTCAGAGATGAATTAGACACCCATCAGACTGATGTTGATGTTCTCAAAGGTGAATTAGACATCGGTCAGACTAGTGTTGATGGTGAAGTAATGAACAATTCTTTTGAGGTTCAGTCCGGATCACAAGAGGACCATTTCGAAAGTTGTGAAGAAGATGAAACCTTACTGGATGAGTGCACAAGTGATGTGGAACCTCTGGATCCTGATGCAGAATTGAAGCTGGAGTATAAACATGAAAGCTTAGAACACAAAACGTTTCCTCAGTCTCTAAAGAGTATATCACTGGTGAAGAATGATCTGAGTGGTGGAGAAGCAGTGCAGAGTAGCACCAGCATGGTATCCGAGGCAGAGTCGATTGCAGATGCAGGAAATGGAGAGCAAGATGGACGCTTGAGTGATAGGCGTCATTTTTCATTCATCTCTCCACAAGCTGATGGTGATGTGGCAAAAGAGGATGAAATAAAGGAGGAGGCTGGGTCTGCGTTTGGTTTCAAACCTGAATCAGAAAAAGGTATGGATGAAAATTCAGCCGAGCAACATTGTCAGGCGAATTTCTTGTCAGAGATCAAGAAGAACAATGAACTCCCTTTGCAGTCGCATTCCTCATGCACTGATGGAGTTCCAGAGGACAGTGGGGTTGAGATTCAGTTGAGTTCCTTATCAGCCGAAAAAGCCCGTGAAAACATTCAAGCAAGACCTACTTATTTCAACTCGTTTCCAGCAGAGACTGTTCCTGACAAGAATAGACAGTATTCACCAACAGATTCATCACCGTCTGTGGTCCTTTTGGAGGAAGGGGAACTTCATTCTGAGCCAATTTCCTCGCCCTCTGAAGAAGTCTCAGAGAAGAATGAATTTGCTCACTCAGATTCGTCACCAGATGAGACCATCTTGGATAATGGTGAACAGCCTTCACATTCTGATTCATCACCTTCTGTCATACTTTTTGATGAAGGGGAAGCTAATTTTCATTCAAATCTTTCACCAGCTGAGGTGGTTTTAGAGAGTAGCTTCCCTCCTCACTGTGATTCCCTGCTTGGAAAAAACGTTCTAGATAAAGATGAGCCACTTTCACTGTCTGATTCATCCCCCTCAATTGTACCAATGTCAGAAAGTGAGACTTGTTCTCGATCTCAGTCAAGCTCATCACCAACTGAGACTGTTCTTGAGACATGTGAGCCACTTCTCCAATCACATTTACAGGCAGATGGTTTGGTTCTGAAGAAAGGTGAGCCTTCCTGCCCATCACCAGTTGAAGGTGACATAGAGACATGTCAAACCCTTGATGGCTTGAATTCATCACCAGCAGAAGACATTACACAGGAAATTAAGATGTTTCCTGAAGAAAGTTTGCAGATAGACTGTACAGTTCTGCACAAAGCCGAACCTTCACTGGCTGAGGCAGTGATAGAGTTAAGAGAAAGTCTTGGGGACTTAAACTTAACAGCCTTGAAAGACATTAACATTATGCAGAAAGTTGAGCAGTGTCCTGAGAATGCTTTGAAACCGGAAGATGCAGCTATGGGTAAAGATAATGGTAAGCATGTTTTCTTGTCGGACTTGGCAGATGCTAAAGAAGTTGGGGGGAATCAAGCAGTTGTTTCTCACTTGTCATCTGATGTTAATCTGAATGAAGGCAAGTCTACTTTTCACTTAGCTTCTTCTACTGTGGATGCCATTATGGAGAAGGTTCTGTTGCAGACAGACATGTTATCACTTTGCCAAGATATTTCATCTCAAGATCAACCAGCTGTCAGTGAACATGATACAACTTCTCAGTTCAGTTTATCTTCAAATAAAAATGAATCCCTTTTCCACTCAAATTTATCATCCAGCAACACAGTTGAAGTGAAAGAGACATCTGTTTCTGAATCCATCTCGCTGCTGACAAATGGACTTCTTCAGGTAAATGAGCCTCTTTCTGAGTCGAGTCTGCAACCCCCAGCAAAAGCATCTGTGGAGAGAGAAGACCCCTCACCAAACCCAAATTCCTCGCTGTTTCAGGAGATTATTAATAAGAAAAAGAATAACATAACAAAAGATGCATCGAGTGCAGAGGCACAGCTAGATACTCTTGAAGGGTTTGGCAGTGACTCCCAGAAAACCTTTGAGGATCAGAACAGTGCAGAACAGGAGGAACAGTCGTGCACATGTTCATTAATTGATCAGTTTAATCGGGACTGGTCTACACGCTGTGGTCAGCTACAGAGCCTGACTCCAGACGTGTACCACGCAGTTCTATTGGAGCATCTCCAGTTTGTTCAGAAATCAATGAAGAGCCAGTCTTCCAGTCTGCCAAACCATGGTGACAATGAGAACAGGAATGCCAGTGCCTTCATGCCTGGCCTCGAAGGTAGTCGGCCTTGCCCTGTCCATGGGCTGATTTCACAAGCAGAGAGCAGTCTTTTAGCTCTGTACCTCAATCCCATGAACATAACTGGGGGACCTTTGGATGGTCTCGCTGCACCAACCTTAAACCCTGCTCAGGCAAAAGTGGAGATTCCACAACCCAAAAAATTGTTGAAGCTGAAGGAGAGCATCGAAAAAGAATTGAAGAGCGTGCAGAAAGAAGAGAAAAATCTTAATGCAGCCATGGGAGAGATGAGAGTGTGCAAAGCAAAGGTAAGCATAACAATCTGAAAGTGTTCAGAAAATGCCATAAAGATAACTTTATTTCTCAGCATTTGATAACAAGATTACGAATGTCACATACCACCGCCTTCCCAGCCACATGTCAGTCACTCACCACGTGACCAGGAGCATGTGTTTGTTCTCACCGAATAACACAGGACAACACGAGACATTGTAGACGAATAAAGAAGACCTGCTGATTTATTACCTACACTTGCAACCTCACTGATTCATGCGTACACTAACTCCTTTTACTCCTATGTGCACTAATTCACTAAACCTTCTTTAAATGAACTCTTCCTCAATACAACATGATTCATGTTTCTTCCACTAACAATCCTCCTGTCACTCCCCTTCGACTAAGGTTTTTCCCCTCTAACAGATGAGCATACAGAATTATAGTTTATCAACCCTCTCACCTGGAATTTCACACTATTCTGTTAAACAGACAACCCTCACTAACTCCTACTGATAAACGGTCAGCAGGGTAACTAAAACAGAGTAGCTAGCATAACTGCCAACTTCAGCTATCGTAAATCTCAACAGCGAATATTCCTCTACTCACTCCCCGGTGCCAGTACTAACAGAAGAATCAAATTATGTCGAGGAATAATTCACTCTATGACACGGTAATCTTTATCATGGTACTACGTTACTTCCACGATGGTTTTCACAGTCCAGTGTTTCTAAACTATTCCTGTTTGTGAGGTCTTAAAACACACACACACACACACAACCCCACCCCCCCTCAAAAGCATCACATTATACAGTTCTCCTCAAAGAGAATGCGTTAAATCAGATGGTCCCCATTTTCTTTCAACAATACTATACCAAGACCCAAGGTGCTCAATTTTCAAGTTAACAATCCCAAACTCAATCAATATTCATAGCATTGGGGTATCATCACTTCCCAAGTTGAACAATCATCTCTTGGTGAAGTTTCAATTTCCATTTTCAGTCACCTAGACAGGAAATCAGATGTTTAATTTTAGTTAGTGCACATTGTTATTGGCAGTTCTTCTGTGTAGGTGGAAAAAGATTGGGCCATGTACATCGGCCAGCTTCACTCCAGACTAGACCAGCAGTATCAGCAGGACAAGGAGATCTTCTATGAAAAGCACAGCAATGTTGAAGAAAACATGAAGTCCTTTCAGCAAGAGGTACAAGTTGTCTTTTTGTACGTCTACTGATGTGTAACTGTAAGCATGTGGGTGTTCAAAGGTGTTTTTTTATGCTTATTTTGGGCAACTTACAACACTAGAAAAATTTTGGTGTTGTTTTTAAAATTAAAGTTGGTTCCACAACCTCAGGTTAACTTTGTGGAAATATTGTATTTCACAGACAATTAGCTATCAGTCACAGCTAACAAGTCTACTTGCACAAGTGGAAGCAGCACTTGCAACATATGGATCCTCCCCACTGCCATCTGGCATCAAGACATTGAAGAAGGAGTTTACCAGCATTCTGAGAACAAGGTCTAAATTTCAGGTAAGTTTTGCTTTAGTTCTTCACCACCTTACATTATTCAGTTGGGAGGGGGATTTTATGTTAAAAATCGAAAGCCAGTAGCTGGCAACAGTTATGTCATCTCATCACAAGTGCACCCTCCTTGGTAAAAATAACAGTAGTCTTCTCTAACAAATAGTGATCATGTTAATATTAATGTCTGGAAAGACTGGAAAAAAATTAAAATCCTCTTTAAAATGAAGGCTTGTGTCAATAAGGTTTTGTCATTAGGCTGTCTGTCCTTGTCGTCAAAGTATGTTTGTGGGGTCAGTCTCTTTGTCTTGTCCCCATCTTCTCATTAAAATTACCTTCTGCATTAATTTTTATCTGATTGTTTTAGAACCTGCATAATAGGTCAGAATGCCATTTACATTTTTTGTGATTGGTTTAATGAGTTTTTTTAAAGGTTTGGAAGGAAACTTTCTCTTTTGTTAGCTTATTTTGTAAGATTTATTCTAACCTCCTCGTTGGAAAAGTTTTTCAGTCAGACTTGGAGCACAGAAGAAACTTGTCTTCTTGCAATCAGCCTATAGGATTGAAGTTTAAATTTTGAAACAGACCCAGGAAACTACCATAAATATATCTTTGATACATTGTGTATGTATTGGAAGCCAACAGGACGAGGCCTAGGACATTCTGTTCTCATGCTGATGTTGATGTTTTGTGTGTGGCATTCTGTTCTCATGCTGGTGTTGATGTGATCTTTCTAAGATTCTATTCCCACGTTGATATTGATGTTATGTTAGCCTGTGTATTCCTTCTAAAGGAATGACTTGTTTTCCTGAATTACATAACAGGCAGCTGTTGTCAGCAAGGCCATGCTGTTAATGCCATCTGTTGGATTGTCTTGATCAGATGATGATTGTCAGTCTGTATTGCCCTGGTGATATCTGTACTTCTGTTTCACATACAGCATCTGAATAGTGGTATTTTGGGGTTGACTAACATTATTGGGTTCCCCTGGTTCATGTCAGGTAGTGGAAATTGTCACCTTATCCAAGTGGAAATTCTCTGTTGCTCATTTTCTGCATCATCGTGTCATTGATTTGCAGAGATTTGTGAATTGGGTTTCATTGAAACTTGTCTTCAGAAAGTAGTTGCAGATTTCATGATGGACTTTCCTCCAGGTCTTTAAAGTTTGACATAGAGTAAGTCCCTGGCGATACTATATTTTGACTGATCTTCAAAAGCTTATCATGCTTCAGGACAAGAACAGCGTAAGTTCCTTTTTGCAATCAGTGATTTTTTTTGGCTGAAACGTTGCTTTTGGTGACGCTGTAACTGCTTCTAATGCTTGGGATGTTGATGCTGCAGTTTGGAATAACATAATAGTTTTTGTACTCCATAGTCATTACCTTGCATTTACGTGTTGGAGTTATTGTGAATATTTCTTTACGATGTCTTGTTTCAGGAGGCCAGTAAGATTTCATACACCCTGCAGTTTCCTGAAGACAGCAGCAAACTCCTGGCCTACATTGTGGGTTTAGTCACTGTTACACCTCCTGCACAAGTGGACTTAACTCAGAGTGAAAACATAGATGTCACAGGCAGTGAAATTCCTTGTGGACTACAAGACAGACAGACACTAGAATCACAACATGTGAATGTTGCTGCACTGAAATGTGCGACCAACATGCAATGCAGCAATGCTTTTAAAAATCTGACAACAAAAACTGCATTGTCTCAGTCTGCTCTATCAGAAAACAAGACTACAGCATGTTCAGAGAAGAAAAGTTCTGGTGCTTCCCAAAAGAATCCACCCAAAAGCAAAATGACTGCTGTGCAAACCATGGCTGTAGCAGCACAGAAGATGAATGCTTGTGGGCAGTTTTCAGCATCAGAACAGGCGACAAGGGAGCTGCAGTATGGACATACTTCAGTGGGTGGGTTTCCCACTGTCCAGCTAAAACCCAGTGCAACAGCATCTCAGAGCACGAAAGACACAGCACCAAGTACAAAGAAAAATATCCCAGTAGAAGTTGACAGTGTTACAGCATTGTCACAGACAGTGACTGCAGACTTACCCAGTGCCACAGCAAGTGGATCAGTACAAAGCAGCAGCAATGCTACAGAACCACAAAACAGCAGTACCTCAACATCACAAAGTAGCAGAACTGCTGCACCACAGAGCAGTAGTGCTGCAGAACCACAAATCAGCAGTACCTCGATACCACAAAGTTGCAGAACTGCTGCACCACAGAGTGGTAGTGCTGCAGAACCACAAATCAGCAGTACTTCAATGCCACAAAGTAGTAGAACTGTTGCACCACAGCGTGGTAGTGGTGTAGAACCACAATACGGCAGTACCTCAATACCACAAAGTAGTTGTACTACATCATCACAAAACAACACCATAGCACTACAAAACAGAACTACCATACTGCAAAGCAGTGCTACAGCAGCACAATGTAGCAGCACTGCTGTACCAAAAAGTAGAATCACAGGGCTAGAAAGCAACAATGCCACGGCACCACAAAACATCAGTGCTACTGTACCTCTAAACAGCAAAACAGTACCACAAAATAAAAGTTCTTCCCTATCGCAAAGTAGCACTGTTAAAGCATCACAAAACAGCAGTACCACAGCTCTACAATGCACTAGTGCTGTCACACTAGAAAGCGGTGGTGCTACAGCACTACAAAAGACAAGTGTTATGGAACCACAAGGTTGGATTACTGCCACACCACCACCCAGCAATACTACAGCACCACAAAGCACCAGTCCCATCGCCTTGCAAGCTAGTAGCAGTACTGTGCAAGATACCAGCAGTAGTATAACACTGCAGAATGACAGTACTTTAACTCTGCATGGCAGTTGTACTACAGCACCACAAAGCTGGGGGGATGCAGGAAGCAAAACAAAGACGGATGCAGAAGCAGGTTCATCACTGGTAGCAGACAGCTGCCACAGACCAGCTGTTAAGACAGGCATGATAGGACCAGATGTGCAGTCTTTGCCCAAGCCTTTCTTTGTTCCTCTGTCTTCTGTGGGCCCGCCTGTTCCTAAGTTATTTTCATCAGAAACAAAACTGCGGCCTACAGCTCCTGTGTCAAGTGGTGGCCATTTGCAAAGCCAGTCTGGGGCACAGCTGGGTTGTCAGAAAGAAGGCGTCTTGACCTCTGATTCTCAGGCCCTTCTGGCAGATGGCATGCAGACACAGACACTTCAGTGTTTTCAGACAGAAAGTCTGCACATTTCTTATCCGCAGACCTCTCAAATAACACATGAAGAAACACTCTTGGCTCACCCTTCCTTGCAGACATCCTCACTTCAGACTTCCTGTAATGGAGACATTGAAGCATCACCACAGAATTACACAGCAGTGTGGCCTGATGGAGATGCCCTCCATTTCCAGCATCAAGCAGCGGCACATCCAACCTCTGACATTTATTCACCTCTGGCTGAAGCAGCTTTTCTCGACTTCCTTTCTTCTTATCAGAGTGCAGGTGCTGGGTCTAGCTATTCAGCAGACAGCCCCAGCATTGGCAGTTTTGCAGATTCTTTTCAACCTCTGGCACAAAGGTTTCAGTCAGCTGACGACTTGGCATTAGGGAATGCAGATGATGAGGTTTCTTCTTGTTATTTTGAGGCAAGCCCGTTTTTAGATGCTTCTGAAGCCACCCAAACTTTGGAGGATAAAATGCCATTTTCACAGCAGGGTTCTTCAATTTACTACGCAGATAGCAAAGTGGTCAGAGAACCCATCAGTTTTTCAGCTCAGGATTCTACATCCCATATTGGAGTGACCTTTACTGATGAAGGTGTTCCAACCTCGACATGTGTGAGTAGTAACTTGAGTAACTTACTTCTGGCTCGGCCCAGTTCTGCAGACCTTATGTCAATGTCATACGCTGCAGCAGCACAAAAACTTCCTGCTTCAGTGCCACCAGGCTTTCAACCCCTGCCTCAGGGTAAAAAACTCTGTGTACAGTCTAAAACAGGTTCAGAGAAAACGTCAGCCAAAACTGAAAGTTCTAGACAAGTATCCAAAAAAGAAAGGCAGAAGAACAAGTCAAGTCCAGCTAGCACATTTCAAATGCCTGTGTTGCCAAGGCCAACCAGCATTAGGGCAAAAGAAGACTCCCCACCTGTCCTTTTTAAAGGGAATGGAAGAGTTCCAAACTCATTTGCTCCACTACCAGATGGCAGAGTCTGGCTCGCCTATGGAGGGGGGGACCCACATATTGAACTAATGGGGGATGACCAGATAATTAACCGCATTTCAGTAGGAGAGAACACTACTCACGTCGCCTGTCTTGCCAACGACTGTGTTCTTCTTTTGACCAAGGCTGTTGATCCAGCATTGCAGGTTCTTCAAGAAGGTCGCAAGCCTGAAGTTCTGCGCTGGCTAACCATGAAGGCCACTGCAGTTGGTGTTGGTACCAATGGCATTGCAGTCTGTGGCATGAGGTCAGTGTTGTGGATGATGCCTTTTGTTCCTGGCACCGATGAATGGATTAGGCCTAAAAAGCCCCTATGCTTTGAATGCATCTGCTCGTGTGCAGTGATGTTTCGAGAAGGTAAAGATGTCGTATGTGTGGCTGACAAAGATGCACATGCTGTATTCTTTTTTGAAAGGAAATCGGGCAAAAGGAAAGGCTCTGTAGCTCTTGAGCCCTACGTGGGAACTGGTCTTCAATCAGCTCATCAGAAACAAAAATTTACTCCCATCAGTGTATCCGCACACAGTGCTGGCTTCCTAGGCATCCTGGACGACGCAAGCCATTCTGTACTCATACTTGATTCGCAACTCAATTTGACTTCCGTGATCTCCAAGGAGCACTTGTGCTGTGGCCGCCCCTCAGTCATTGCCTTCACGGCAGACAGTTCCTGTGATCTTTGGGTTGCTTCAAAGCGGGGTCCTATATTCCTAGCATCCCTGGTGATGGAATAAAGTCTCATCTCAGAATTCGCTCTCTAATGTCCAAGCCGTGAAAATCGGATTAAACTGCAGAGAAAATCTGTTGATCAATCATTGCATGTAAATCTCATCCACTTTTCAAACTCTTGGGCAGTACTGAATCTTATGCTTCACTAAGTGCCACCCCCCCAAAAAAAAAACCCAAAACAAAACAAAAAACAAAGACATGGAGACAACAGAGAAAAAGAAAGGCTTTTGTTTAATCTGAAGTGTGTTTCAAGCACCACGTAACTCAGGTGATGGGATTTCCTGTCATTATTGCCCTGCTTGTTGGTGTTCTCCATTCCATTTTTTCCTTGTATATTTTGGTTAGTGCTTCGCATTGTTGTAGGCAATTATTTTATCTGTGTATCGAAGTGTTAATTCCTTTATAAGAGTGTAATGTTTTCCTCTTTTGATATGTTTTTAGTTGTTTAATTTACTTCAGTCATAGATTACATCTGTATACACGTATAGACATGCGCACAGATGTGTATATGGAAGTCTTCACTCCTTTTATTAAGGGCAAGGCAGTCTGAACTGTGTCTGACCCATGATAAATGTTTTCGTGGTAGTACCATTAATGCACTTGGCATATTATGATAAACTAAGGGTACACAACAGTGTTTATTGCACACTACAGTGAGTGGAAATGTTCTCATTGTACTGCGTCTGTACCTTTGGCAGCTGAGTGCCTTCAAACCATCCCCATCACCACCACCCATTTACAATGCACAGTTATCCCCCCACAACCACTTCACACATATTTGTGCATTATTAAACTGGTTAAACACATCCTTCGCTAATGACATAAATGTGTTAGCCACCTGTCACTGCATTCATATTATTGTGCATATACTTGCTGCATATTGAGTTGTTGAAACAGTTTTTTTGTTGTTTTTAACTGTAACAGTAATTGAGTATATTTGTACTCGGCCTTGTGACAGGGTTAGATGATACAACAAGTTTTTTTAGCAATATGTTTTTATGATTTAGCTGTTACCATGTTTGGGTGGTGAACACTTTGACATTGTACCACTCTCCCGCGTTGGAGGTGAAGTCGGTGGACATGATGTGCTTGCTGCCTTGCCCCTGTCCAGGACTCAAACTCTTGTTACGTGACTGTTTCATTTTGGTGCCAACTGACACTGGAAGTTTCACATGTGATATTGGAAGTTTAAAAATGATGCAGCGAGTTTTACAGTTAAGTAAGTAGTAAACAGGCTGATCTGTTTGCTCTTATTGTTTTTTTACTGTGAAATGCTGACCAAACAATACCAGATACCAGTAACCGGTGGCTGTCTCAGATTGGTTAGGCTGTAGCAGCCACTATGCTGAAGGAGATTTTTGTGTGCCTGTCTGAGTATGTATGTGCATGTGTGTGCGAGTGTGTGTATGCATGTGTGTGCATGTGTTTGTGTGTGCATCCCCATGTGTGTGTGTGCATGCATGTTTGTACATGCGTACATTTGTTCCCAAATTGTGAAGGAAATACTTTTGTGCATGTGTGTGTGTGTGTGTGCATCCATGTATGTGTTTGTACATGCATGAGTGGATGCATATACATGTGCATGAGTGTATATGTGTGTTCTCGAATTGTGAAGGAAAGAGTGAGAAAGACAGAGTCCGTCTGTGGACGATAAACAAGACTGATTTTATTTTATTTTGTCAGGTTTTTTGGTGTTTGCTCATTGATTGAAGATGTTTACAGGATAAGATGTGTGACATAAGACCAGTGATGTTTCCTGTGCCAATGTTTCCTGTGCTCTAAGCATCTCACAGTGTATGTGCCTTTATAGTAGTTGAACAAGAGCAGGAGTTTAGTGATTTTCTGTATACGCTATTTGATACACTCCATTATATGACAAGGGAGGTCATTTGGTTTTTTTTACTGTACGTTAAACGATTGATTTTCCTTTTATGGTTTTATTGCTTTCTTTCTCTCAGTTGTAATTTGGTGTTTTGCTTTTATTTTCTTTTTCTGATAATTGTATTGAAGTAATTTAATTAATTGTTGAATGTATTCGTAAGCGTTACGTTCTTTACAAGTCTTTTTATTGTTTGGGGGTTTTTTTGGTGGTGGTGGTGGGGGGGGGGGGGGGG
>SMGT01006632.1:671680-694900 GCA_004794575.1 Lanistes nyassanus
AGGGTTATTTGAAAGTGAGCTTTTGAACATTTTAATCGTTTTGCATGTTTTTGTGTGTACACATTATGTAGACAGACCCAGCCATTTTTGGAATGCCATTCTCTAAAATAGTTGACAATGGTTCCAACTTTTTTTTATTAGTGTTCAGACTTGGCTTACAAAAGTAATGTGCCAATGACACATTCTGCTTTTAAAAGCTAACCATGGGCAAAATGTTTCCCTGATTTTGGCCGAAATCCTTTTTTCTGAGACCCCTTCTTTTTAAAAAAGGAATTCCTGATTTTTAAGTTTATAACTCTTTCCCCTGATCACAAATACATGCCGTTTAACCCCAATCGTGGCCAACTCCTTCAAGAATTCTCAAGAAGGAAAAAAGGTACGGTCTTATAATGGGCATATGTGGAGAATCTCAGCATAATGGAGTATAGAGAAAGAAAATATGCAATGTATAGCAATGGTAAAGTTTACCACCAATGCGGAAGTAGGTGAACCTCCCCCCCCCCATTTTTTCATTTTGGAAAACTTTCATCCATGGCTTGGACACTCATTCTAAGGCTTTTTATTTAAAGTGACTGTTTAACAATCATAAATGTGTGTAAAAATCCCAAGGGACATGACATTTAATTTTTGCATTGTCCAGCACAAATTGCTCAAATGTCTGCTTATTTAAATGAGAGGTAACAGTGTTAAAAGCTGCTTGGTGATATTGTTTTCACTGCTGCTTTGTCTGTGTTTTGATACAACACACTTATGAAAACATTAATGTAATGTAGTACACAGCAGTGTACAAGCCTGGGTTTCTTTTTTTTTTATAACTTGTTTTTCCAGTTTTCCAGACATTTTCTTCATTCCTACACCCCCTCCACTCCCAAACAGTCCAGAAAATTGAGAATGGACTGTAAATGTATTTTGTTATGCTGTTCTTCATGCAGAAATAATTATTCAATGTGTTATATATTAAGTAATACAGTTTCAAAAACTCGGTGATACGTTTTGTTGATTTGGTTTGGAATAAAATGACAAACTGCTGCCTTAAAGAAATTGTGTTTTTGTGACTGCAGTGAAAAGTAAATTATTTTGATCAGTTATCAATCAACAGTCAATCTTTTCCAACTTCGTTAATTTGGTTGGGGATTCTGTATCAATCCGCAGCAAAAGACAAAGTTAATAACAAAGAAATAACAGACAACACAGCTTCCAGTGTTCTGGTGCAAGCCTTGATTTGTTAAACTGAAGAAAAATCTGTGCAGTTGTTAGCATTTGTAGACACCTTATAGATAGCTGCGAGGATATTAAAAACAAATCATGGCCCCTGATTTTTGAAGCAGTTGCATTGTGCTGTCTTTCTTTGCTTCCTCTGTGTGTGCGTGTGTCGGTGCGCACATGCATGCATATGTGTGTGCGCATTACTGACATCATGCTCCTAAACTAGCCAGTTCATCATCAGATTGTGTTTGTGATCACTTCATGGTAGAAACATTCTGTAGTGTTGCATGATGTTCATTTGTAATCTGCAGACTTGGTGTTCACTAGTAAAGACTAACACTTGTTGATAATGAATGTGGTATATATATATATACACACAGTCTGCCAGGAAACGATTATAACCAGTGTGTATGGTTAATACTAAAGAGATACTAATTTGAAGAATACTTGGCGTGGAGGTAGGGCCATTGAGTCGAAGCTTCTGGAATTTTTAGAAACCAAGGGTTAAAATGACCCTCTAGCATAAAATCTGAAGGTCATTTTGTGAAGAAGCAGGGGTCAACCTCAGCAACTTCTGGTGTTACTTGGCCAAATGCAAATATATCTGCGCGTCCCTGTGATGCATGGCTTTACAATCTCTTGCGCCGTTCTGAATTTTTTGTGCGTAAATTACCCTCAATTGTGTGTTATCAGGAGTTCTGTCGGGTATCTTTAAAAACGACGTTTCAACCATAATGGATTTTAAACAGCTATGAGTCATACACCCCATTGTAAATGTATGTGTATTTGCACGTGTATATGCACACTGCCTACACAAGCACACTGATCCATGTTCAGATGCAGACTTTATTTTAGAATATCACAAAGAGGTGGAAGAGATGAGTGGAGAAGAGAAAGTCCAAAAAAGTGAGAAAGAAACCATATCACCATGCATCACCCAGTGTAACTTTAGACAAAATAATGCTAAGGGTATCATTAGACAAAACCATAAAATTTATTGCTGTAGTGGAGAAAAGAGCGTCAACACTATTTAGAAACAATACTGAATGTTTCACAAGACAGCTTGGCGTGAAGGTGGTGGGTCCGAGTGCCTAAACCAGTCTCAAAGACATAATTCAGACAGCATATGTAAGATGGGAAATGATTTTGGATACTGACTGATGATTGCCATATTTGTAACAGGGTCGAGCGGTAGCGGGTTTGTTACTTTCGCAGTTGTGGAAATGGCTCTCTCATCCTTCCACTCTGGACACAGCAAGAAGTCGTCTTCACATCTATGTACTTTATTCCCTCTCACGTCACTGTGAGAGCACAGCTACTAAATCCTTGCTCGAGTGACTAACTCGAAGCTCTCCATTTGAATTAATCTTTTCCTTCTACTTTTCCTCGCTCTTTTTACCCATGCTCCCCGCACATTGTCGCTGACCTTTCGCCCTCGCCTCCCGCTGATGCCCAGTCTCCTCGGCCCTGACCACCCCTCTCTCTCTAAGTGGTCCTACCCTTCCCTAGCCACCTTGGGTCAGGGACTGGGAAGACACAGATACGCTTTGTTTCATTCTTAAGTAACAGACGACCAGTAAGGCGCATGATGCAACTTCCCACGCTATGCCGGCAAGAAGAGTTCAGGGGCCGGCTGAGGGTTATGTAATCACCACCCGGCTACATATTGAAAATATAAATACCGGCTTAACATTACTGTTTCTGTGTCTTGTTGCATCAAAACATTCTGCTGCTGCCTTGCTTGTACAGTTTGTACAATTTGTACAGTTTAAGTGAAAAGATCAAATGTCGGGAAGAAAGAGTTCCCTCAGGTCAGTTGTACACAAGTGCTTTATATCCCCTATCTCAGAATCTATTTATTGTCACTTTAACCTTTATAATTTGTTGATGTATTACTTTATAAGCCTTTAGAATATCTCGCTGTGGATCATTATTCACCTGTTGATGAATTATGCACATTTTGTAAATTTTGTCTTTCCAGGTTGAAGTTGGCCCGTCATATGGCCTTGATTTACCACTTGACATCAGTAAAAACCTCGCCTTCATTGTTGGGTCTGTAAAAGTCAAGGGCAACTATTTATCCTCGTGTGCACAGCACAGCATGCCACAGAAACAGCATGAGACAACTCTAGAAGAAAAACTGTCTTCAGCTGTTTGCAGCAAGAGTATTCCCTCATCAGAACACAAGAGTGCTAGTGCACCACAAGGTGAGGTCTTGATAGAAGCTCAGGACAAAAGCAGTGCAGCCACCCGGACTGAGAGCATAACAACAGGAGTGCAGACTTTAACAGAGCCACCGCACAGTAGAAGTAGGGTGGCTCCTAACCTTGCAGGTGTCTTGGAAACAAAAGGGCACATAACCACTACTTTGCAGAATAATGCACCTGGAAAACCCATTCAGATCACTGCAACACTACAGAGCCAAACATTAGTAGGTTCACAAAGTGCAAATGGTGGATCGTCGGAAAAAGATTTTGCCAATGACTTACACACTGCGAGTTCTGTAGCCTTTCAAAATATGAGTGTCGCTGCAGAACCTCAAATAGAAAGTACATGTACTGCAGGACAAGTAAAGAGTACTTTGACACTGCAGACCAAAAGCAGTGAGAAGAAATCTGTCCCAGAAGTACTGATCAAGAGTACAACCACACTGCAAAAGAAAACTGCTGCAGCACCCCAAAACAAACCGACCGCTACTTTAGAAATCAAAAGGACCCTTCCATCTCATAATAATAAGAAAAAGAAGGCAGCATCGCAAAGTAAAGATGCCACAAAACAACAAGCCAAGGGCACCACAGCAACGCAGAGCAAAAGGGCATTAGCATCACAGAATAAAACTGCAGTGGGGTCTACAAGGAAGCAGACTGCAGGATCACAAACCAAACATGCTCCAGACTTGCAGGGTAAGAGCTCTGTACCCTTTCCTCAGAGCAAGAACACCGTAGATAATATACAACCGAAGATCACGCAGACACACCCTCCGTCAGTGTTACCTGCCATTAAAGGAAACAAAATAAGTTCTCCTGTTGAGACTAATGTAATAGAGAAGGAGGTGCAGTCATCACAGAAAGCAGTCTTTGTTCCTCTCACCTTGGTAGGCCCACCTGTCCCTAAGCTAGCAGATGCCAAACACTGGTCATCAGCCCCATTACAGACTCACTGTGTTCCCAGCATTGTCCCAGATTTGTCCAGTCAGTGGGTCATAGACCAGATTAGCGTGGCAGGTAAGGTAGAGACGTCGTCGGACAATGTCTCCACTGATTCTGTTTCTAGTGGCACTGATAGTTCTTCAGTACATGCATCTCCATTTCAAGAGAGTGACCAGAGTGCATCCCTTGTCAGTAGTGCTGCCACAGAGGAGCATTTCAGTTTTGTCTCGTTCATGGATGTGCCACAACTCAGTTTTTTGGATGTTGGGGTTGGTCAGTCTATCTCGTATGCATCCGCAGCACAGAAACCACCTGTGTCATTGGCTGCAGGTGTCACAGGGTTGCCGAGGAGTGTGAACCCCTTTGGTCAGCCTGGTTCGTCATCTTCAGGTGCTGGAGTCACCAAAAAAAGAGAGCCCAGGAAAAGGTCAAGAGGGAAAAAAAGAGGTGGAAAGGCCAAGACGAAGGCAAGCAAAGTGAATGCTTTTGCAGAGTCGGCGTCTGCTATGCCGCATGGTATCAAGGCAGATGTCGGCTCCGTGCCCACCATTTTCAAAGCGTGCGGCAAAGAGCCAACCTCATTTGCCCCTCTTCCTAATGGCCAGGTGTGGCTTGTATATGGTGCCAGGGATCCACACATTGACTTGATAGATGAGGATGGGATAATCGAGCGAGTACGTATTGGAGGCAACGCTTTCCATGTTTCCTGTATGAGTGATGATTGTGTTGTTCTCTTATGTCACTCACCATACCCTCAGCTCCAGCTGTTTGACAGCCGCAGAAAGACAACCGAAATGCACCCACTACATTTTAAGCCAAGTTCTTTCAGCGTGGGCTTCACAGGAATAGCTGTCTGCGGCTACAGGTCGCTACTGTGGATAACTCTGCACAATGGAGATAAGGAGTGGGTTGTGCCAGAAGAGAACTCTAATTTTATAAAGGTTTGCTCCTGTGCTGTGATGTTTAGAAATGGTAAAGAAGTCATTTGTGTGGCAGATAAATCAGGACATGCTGTGTTCTTCTTTGAAAAGAACTTTGGGAAAGGGGCGACCTCCTTAGAGCCATACACAGGGGCAGGTCTTTACTTGGTTGATCAGAAGGAAAAGTTTACTCCCATCTGCGTATCTGTGCATAGCGCAGGATTTCTTGGCATTTTGGATGCCACAAGTCAGTCAGCCCTGATACTTGATTCAAAGCTTTCCCTGACTTCAGTCATCTCCAGGGAACACCTGTGCTGTGGAAATCCTTCAGTCATTGCGTTCTCAGCAGACAGTTCCTGCAAGCTCTGGGTCGCTTCAGATCCTGGGCCAGTGTGTCTGGCACCCTTGTTGTTCCAAAGTTGATTTGCAGAGCTGACACTGATTGAAAAGCAAGATTGTTAAAATGTTCCTGATGGATACAAGGAAGGTTAGACTGGAAGCTGATGCTTTGTGTTGTGATTTTCGTGAGCATGTCGTGATAGTAATATGGTCTTACCTGTTGTCGATCTTTCAGCATGCTCATGGCAGGTGGGCTTACTGATCGAAGGACTGGGATTTTAACCAAGTCCTGTTTCTTGTGTTAGCATTAGGCACAGCTTCTACCACCAGCTTCTTGTTCTCCTTGCACAGGTCCTCTCTGTATTGTCTCTTCATTTGTAGCTCATTTCCTTGCATTTGACAGTTGTGTAGAAGTGGAGAGTGCAAAAACTAAATGACCTGCCCCAGCCTGACACAGTAAACCAGCTGATTGTGTAGTTAATCACTCCCTCAGCTGACCCAGCCTGAGACAGTAAACTAACTGATTGTGTAGTTAATCTTTCCCTCAGCTGACCCAACCTGACACAGTAAACTAACCGATTGTGTTGTTAATCTTTCCCTCAGCTGACCCAACCTGACACAGTAAACCAGCTGATTGTGTAGTTAATCTTTCCCTCAGCTGACCCAACCTGACACAGTAAACCAACTGATTGTGTAGTTAATCTTTCCCTCAGCTGACCCAACCTGACAGTAAACTAACTGATTGTGTAGTTAATCTTTCCCTCAGCTGACCCAGCCTGACACAGTAAACCAACTGATTGTGTAGTTAATCTTTCCCTCAGCTGACCCAGCCTGACACAGTAAACCAACTGATTGTGTAGTTAATCTTTCCCTCAGCTGATCCAGCCATCCACTTGTCTTTGTCAGAAGCATTACATTAGTTCTGATTTTACAAATGGGCATTTGAAAATGAATTTAGTCTAAACTTTAATCAACACATCCAGTTACATATTTTATACACTTGTTCGAATGCAGTCAACACACTTTTGCACTTACATTTGCAGTTATTTACTTGTCATTACATTGTTTTTTTTGTTTTTTTTTAGAAAGCTTCAACAAAAGTATTGCAAAGTTTAAGATGAGTTTTTCCTTTCTGTTTAATCCCTGTTAGTGGAGGGGGGGGGAGCATTTTGATGTCAGTTTTGTGTCTTTAGACTTCATTTGTTGATACCCTCTGCTGAAAAGGAGTTAAAAAACACATCTTGAAGTAAACTCAAGTAGCACTGCTGTTATATTGACATCCAGATAGACCTTTTGTTTACTTATATATATATATATAGAATTCATTTTGTTAACTTGTGAATGTTCTGTAATGCCTTCAAATAATACTGTTGAGGTTTAGTCAAATGATTATGTGCGTATGTGTGATAAGATAAAATTATGTCTGTTCTAACTGTTGATTGCTTTTCCTTTGACTTTGATTAAATGAAATTTTTTAAGTTAAGCTCATGTTTAGTGGGCAACTGATTACTTAACTGGTCAAAATAACAAAAATCAAAGTGGGAATTTAGTTTTCTGCAGTACATTTTGATGTAGCTTGTTATTTTGTCTAGACCTTTCATTCCAATGTTGACAAGTTTCTATGACATCCATATCCTAAGCTGTACATCCACAGTGGCACTATGCTTATTATTTTTGTGGTTTTCTTGAAGAGCAGTTTTGAAAATGTTGTTATACTTATGTTTGCAATTGTTATATGGAGTACTTTGTGTGCAAAAGTTACAACGACCACTTTATCTGTAATTTCCATCCATTGTGGTACCTCATTCTTTCAGAGTTTACAAGTTGCTATCTTTTCTTGCCAAAGAGTTATACTGCTACCTTTTTGTTATGGCATTGCTCTGGTTGGGTGTTACTGTCTGCCATTATTTCAGCATTCTGTTGACCACTAGGTTTCAAGCTGTCACCTACTGCATCTGTGTCTCTCTGTGCTTCAGGTCTGATTGTGTTCCCTTCTTCCACCGTCTCCTTGCATCCACTTACCTGTTTTCTTGGGCAGGCTCAGGATAAGTACGCCTGTGTGCATTTCTTTTTTTTCACAGTCTTGATGGTTTTTTTAAATGCCAGACTTTCTCCTTTTCATTTCCTCATTGTTGGGGAATCTCATCTGTAGTTTCTGAAGCCATGCTCATAGTTACTGTGGGAAACTGTAGAGACAGTACCATATTATTTTGCCTGGGTTTGTGTTTCTGTATAGATTGTTAATCTTTGTGTCTTTCTTCAAAGCACCTCATGTTTCCTGCCCTTCCATTTGACTTTGGGGAATGAACCTACACCCTTCAATTAATTTCCATATTATTTATCTTCTGTTATGATAGTGGTAATTCATTAAGACAGAAGATTACAAGAATACCTTTTTGTTACTGAATGTTCCGAAAGGTATTTGGCCACACAACCATTTGCCACAAATGATTAAGCTGGTTGCAGAGGACTTCAAGTCATGAGGTGAATTTCCAAATAATAGTAGAATAAAATTAAATAAAATGCTTCTGATGGGTCACATACATGATGTGGCACTCACAACCCGATGTTGATTGCGATTCTCTGTTGTGATTTCATTTATTTATGACCATGCTGTCTCTGTAGGGAAGGTGATAACAAAACGTATCAACAAAAAAATAGCATACAAATTCAAATGAAATCATTCAAACAACATGAAATTGTATTTGGTAATCTGCTTAATAAATGGAAGAAGATAACTGACAAGGTTTTTTTTTAATGTTCCTGTTTATTAGTTTGATGAGAAAAATTTCAAATTTCATCTCAATGACAATGTTTTGTTGATACTGGTAAGTACAAGTTCACAGATGCTTACTCTTGGAATAAAACAATGAACATAAAGGGAGTATAATAAACACATTTGGCACAATGAAGTGACAGAAATGTCCATTTTGATAGTTTTTACTTGTAGGATCTGAGAATGACGAGTTGCATAATACACACTTGCGAATGAAGCATACATAAAGCACTGATGCATAGCATGTTGTTTATATAGATCACAAAATGTCTTACATAGTGTAGTTCTTACTACTATTAAGCAGGATAAAATCATCCATAATGTAATAATACATGTGTACATTTTTGTGAAAGGTCCATGCTCCATCATATCTCTGCCACACCTTGTCAGTGTTGGAAGAGTGCCATCAGGTAGTGTCAGGATGCTGGAAGTGTGTCATCAGGTAGTGTCAGAGTTTTGGAAGTGTGCCATCAGGTAGTGTCAGGGTGTTGGAAGTGTGCCATCAGGTAGTGTCAGGGTGCTGGAAGTGTGTCATCAGGTAGTGCCAGAGTGTTGGAAGTGCATCGCCAGCTACTGTCAGAGTGTTGGAATTGTGACATCAGGTAGCGTCAGAACGTTGGAAGTGTGCCATCAGGTAGTGTCAGGGTGCTGGAAGTGTGCCATCAGGTAGTGTCAGAGTTTTGGAAGTGTGCCATCAGGTAGTGTCAGGGTGTTGGAATTGTGACATCAGGTAGCGTCAGAGCGTTGGAAGTGTGCCATCAGGTAGTGTCAGGGTGCTGGAAGTGTGTCATCAGGTAGTGCCAGAGTGTTGGAAGTGCATGGTCAGCTACTGTCAGAGTGTTGGAATTGTGACATCAGGTAGCGTCAGAGCGTTGGAAGTGTGCCATCAGGTAGTGTCAGGGTGCTGGAAGTGTGTCATCAGGTAGTGTCAGAGTTTTGGAAGTGTGCCATCAGGTAGTGTCAGGGTGTTGGAATTGTGACATCAGGTAGCGTCAGAGCGTTGGAAGTGTGCCATCAGGTAGTGTCAGGGTGCTGGAAGTGTGTCATCAGGTAGTGCCAGAGTGTTGGAAGTGCATGGTCAGCTACTTTCAGAGTGTTGGAATTGTGACATCAGGTAGCGTCAGAGCGTTGGAAGTGTTTCTTTGGGTAGTGTCAGGATGTTGGAAGTCTGTCGTCAGTTTCAGGATGTTGGAAGTGTGTCATCAGGTAATGTCAGAGTGTTGGAAGTGTCTCGTCAGGTAGCGGCTACAGTTTCAGCAGCACAATATCTCGACAGCTGATGGATCTTGTGTTGAAGAAGTGTGAAGCCGCTTTAGTTTAATAGCTGTGTTATGTCTTGTTATATACCAAACCACACGCCCGATGACGTGCAGGTATCACAGTAACGTATTCCACGCACTTCTGACAAGCCGTCATGCGACTAGTGGTCGGACAGCACGGATGTCTCTTTGAGCTTTTAGGCTGTAGAGACGGTGATGGGCTGTGCATCCTGGCTTAAGTCACAGAGCTAGATTAAATCAAACACATGTTTTAAAACATATGTATGTACTTGCTTGTGGAAGAGTTAGCTGTAATGAAAAGTTGAAACCACATGACAATGTAGTCCGCGACAGCTTTAGACAGATTAGTCAGTCGACATCGCCATGCATGTTGAGATGGGACAACTTTAATTGGTCCTGTGATCAGTGGCGGCAATCGTCAGGTTAGGCTACGCTCTGTGTGTGAGAGAGAGAGAGGAGGGGAGAGAGAGAGAGAATCAGTATCTGAAGAAACACTCAGAAAATCGCGAGGAAACAGCTTACAGAGAAGCGTAAGACACACAGGCAATGAGGCATCTATCTGAAAGCTCACATTCAGGCTCATCATGACTATGATCATGTTACTGCAACGAATATAGACATCTTCAAGGAGAATGTTTGCGTGGGGGTGGGGGTGGGGGAAGTAAGTGGTCGAGGGGTTAGAGCGACTCCCCCTCCCCAGTTTAGCCAGCTCCGAATGACTACCTGCGATGGGCTCCGCCCTCACGATGCTGGACCACAGGGAAGGGTTACAGGCCATGCTGTACGACCTGGAAGGGTTACAGGTCATGCTGTACAGGGTGTGGAGGGGAGGGGACAGGGTACACTACACGTCAAGTCAGAAGTCTTGGACAGATTGAAAAAATACAAACTGGAATACTGAGGAATATGATCACATATATATAACAGCGTCACCATGAGGTAATATACAAAGGTAACCTGTTCATAAACATTGCACGTCAGGAGAAAAAAATAGAAATAATATTACAAATAAAATCACAGTAAGATAAATGATGGGGTTCCTTTCCAAACTGTAACTAGGTATGAGTATAACGAAAGTTATCGCAATTATCAACGATAATTTGCCTGATAACGAGTTGGAACTGAAGAGTAATCCCCATTTTTAACAGATGGTAGATTCTGACCGGGTGATCACAAAGCACTCACGACACTGTGAAAACAGCATGACGCGCGTGTCTGCGATGCACCAGCCAATATAGTGTTTAAGCACAGCTGTCTTTGTAAGGTATATGGTCACATCAGACGTGCAGTGATATAACCGCGCATGCTTATATCACCGTGGATATGACTATCTAAATAATAGTAGGTCTCGAGTGAATCCATAAGTATGCCCATGCCAGCACCAAAGATGCTACAAGATGTGTCGCCGAGGCCGCCCGTGCACCGCACACCAGTCACACGCAGTGCGCGCGGGGCCTGCCTGGGCAGTTCGATGGATTCTACTTCTACTCCACTAAAGGTCTAATGTGCCCATCGACTGCTTAAAATAGCTTACACATTTAAAAAGTGAGTTGATTTTGCACAAAACCACGCAGAGCAGAACTTGTAGTTGTTTGAATCCTTCAGTGAGGCCTTTTTTTTTTTGTAAACCGGACGAATTTGGTTCGGTGTCTATACGCGGTCACGTTCGGCGAACTATGACGTATATTTGTTCGTCGTATTAAGAAGGTCTTTAATATTTATATTTATTTTGTTTCGGCCAGCCCATTGCTCACAACTCTCTATCCAAATCTCCCTGAGAATTCTCTGTGCGAACCCCCCCCACCCCCATCACCACCGAAAGTCCATAACGCTCCTTTCTTCCATCCCCCTTGCCCACCTCCGATGATCTTTCCCTTCTTTAAGTATTTTCGCACTCTGATCGATGGCCGCCACACTTCTTCCGGTTCTGTTTTAGGCATTGTTTTCTGGATGACGTTAAGTGGAACTCGCACACAAAGTAGTTTTCCTGTGTGCACCATCTTGGTTCCCACTGGAAACCACGGCCCCCCATCGTGACCACGCAGGAAGGGGGCAGAGGGTCTCCAGCCCAGCTGGGCTCGACCTGCCAGTTGGTGTAGTCCAATGGCTTGGTGGTGTTGAAACTCGCCCAGTAAAATCGGTCAGCTCGCCCGGAGCCTACCGACGGCTCGACGTAGGCAGGCTCTACGACGTTTTCTGTTGTCAGGATTAGGCTTGTCCAGAAGTTCAGCTTCCTCCTTGTTTTCCTCCCTGAAAGATGTAAATCGTGGTGACTCATCCCAAGTAACTAGATTTGGTCTTCCTCTAGATGATAGATTGACAGGGTGTACCCATATATATATATATAGACAGATATGTTCGCTCAAGATATATATATATACCTCATCTATAACGTTTTATAACAAATACGTGGCATCTTTTCTGTAAGATCGAAAGGGGTTCAGCCGTTTTATGATGAATTGCATTAAGAATTACGGGTAAAATAAAGACATGAAGCATTTAGACATGGCTCACTGTGAACCAGAAAGTCTTACAAAATCAGCTACATGAAAAAACTCAATCAGAACTGAGCACTACCTGCACGTCTTTCCCAGTCCACCAAGAGAGAGAGACTGAGATCAGCAGTGTCCGAAGAAATGCTCAGAAAAACCAGAAGAATCAGCACCGAAACACGTTCAAAAACGCATAGAAACACAAGCAGAAAACAATTGAATCAAAGAATCACCTACATGCAAAAACAGCAACAAAAAAACTCCAACAAAGAAAAACGTCACTTAAACGTCTAGACAGCCCACAGAACCAAGGAAAACCACGGACAGACTGTAAGGAAAAACATAACCCAACACGAAACGATACAATATTGAAGCACGGTAGCAGCTCAACTGAAATTGTCCGTCTTACCAAGATTGTCATCTAAAAACGACCGTATTATTCTGATGACACTCTTCGAGTCCAACGTAAGCAGGTTGCCGCCAAATCTCCTGCAGTAGTCACGTGCCGACATCCAGGTGCGCCGTTTGTGCAGGACGTACAGCAGGCACACTGAGTCGTGTTTGATTGCACCCATGGGGCACGTTGCGCGTGGACACTGCTCTTTCTGGAAGGCTGCAGAGAAAACAACACAGGGCGTCAGCTACAGTCATTGCATTGCAATGTTTGTTACCATATTCTGGAAGCATTAGGTGGGGGCCTGTCCTATGGGATTACTGGAGTATATGAGTGGGCATGTTGACTTGTTAAACGCCTGTAATGCCATTGCACCTGTAATGCCATCGCGCCCCATTGGGCGACCCGTAGCATAGCGGCAACGCATCGCCGTAGAGTGTCGTGGGTTCAGCTCCGGTGTCCGGCATGCGGCACTCAGAGCTGGCCATCGAAGGTTTTCTTCAGGTACACCGGCTTCCTCCCACTTCCTTTCCCCCCTCCCAGCATCCTTCATCACTCTCCCCCATCCGTCCTCCGTCTTCCCCACCTGCTGACCTGACTCCGCGACCTCGACGTGCACACCTAACCCCTTCGTGCAGTATTCTGACTAGTGTCAACCCTCACAGCACCTCAGCTTTTGTTAAGCTGCTGTCAGCGACTCAACCTGCGGCACGTGCTACAGTCTGCATATTAACGTCGTTCGGTCCCAGTCACTTGTAAACAAACTGGAACAAAAAAGAAATCGTTGTAAGCTGTGTCGTGAAGTTCACTGCGTTGTGTTGTAAAGTACACTGCTGTGCGCAGGTAGTTTCCTGTATTTTTGTTGTTAAATCTGACACGTGACTGCGCCAATATGTGCGGTTACGTATACCCAAAGAAGAAACGCATATATACATATATAAAGCTCTCGTGCATGTCAGTCTTTCGAGCAGTATCTTAACCAGTTCTCACTTCGTTTAGGTTGACTGAGACACAGTCTGCTTCTTGAATCAGTCTTTTCCTTTCTTTTTCTTTCTTTCGTTAATAATCCGTTGTAAAATTATATTTGTCTGCTTACGAAAAGAGTAGTCACATCAGGAAAAGCTTCCTTTGAATGCTCGTTTTTCAGCATGCCACCTCTCTCTCGGCAGAAGCCTTGCTTATGCCCATGCCCTGGGGCTGGCTTGCTTGTCCGTCGGACTTCCAAAGTCTTGACCAGGAGGAGCCAAGGCGGGATGTAACAAGATAGAATATCAAGGGACACAGTGAGGGGAGGGGGGAGCCACAGGGCTCATGCCTTCTTCGTGCACCTCGGCTGCAACGGCCTCAAGTGAGGGTCAGGCTGGGAAGAAGTAACTGCGTTTAGCCGCCAGATGTTGCCTTAAAGTAGAAGGGCAGGCTCTCGTCTACGATCCATAAAGAGAAGCGGTCAGCAGACAGAGAGAAGAGGTTCGATTAGCCACTAGACAAAGAGGTAAATTAGTTCCTTGGTTAAGCCAGCCACCACCAGAGACAAACAGGATAAAGTTGGGGACATGCACCCCTTGTTGGTCATTTGACGACAGCTGAAAGTAGAGTGCATGGAAAGAGGATTGTGACGGAGAATGAAACGCTAGTCGAACGACAGACACGAAATGTCCCATATGGCCTCTGAGGTCACTATCTAGCTTTGCTAGTGACTCTCGAGTGCAGGCAACGCCTGTCTGAACTTGCATCTGCACGCCCACGCCTTTCTAACCTTGAATTACTAATGCTTACCTCTCCTAGTTAACGCACCTGAAGCCTACCTGGCTGGGCGACCCGCCAAATTACCTCCTTATCGCCACCACCGTCTGTGCCACCGACCTGAGAGAACTATTCATCTTCGAAATGTGTCTGATCGATCAGAATAACATTCCGCCGAGACTGCACGTTCAGTCCCCTGCGAGCTAGCGATTGAAGACTGAACTAGCCGAGAAGCTCCATTCACAAGGTCTTCGTCTAGGCAGGTGGGGTGTTAGGTGGGTGGTGGCAGGGAAGTGTGTATCGTCGAGAATCGGGAAAACCCTTCCATTCATTCAACATTTCTTTTTTTTTTTTTTTGAAAGCAAAGTGGGTCATATCTATGAGAAGGCCTGCGCCTGTATATTGTAGGTGTTGTACTCTGTGACTTTTACAAACGCGTGCACGATAGAGTGCCTGATCCACGCATTTGCAATAATAATAAAGAGTATTTATAGGTGATAAATCTGTAAAATAATTCGATGTGCACAAGCACACGCACAATGCTACACAAACGCGCACGCCGACTCACATGCAGACACTGGTACACATAAGCTATCTCAGCGGCAAAGGCAGGACAGAATGGAATGTGTTATGGGAGAGAGAAAAGATAGGCTTTCATAGAGCTTTTAAGAGAAGAGAGCGTAGGTAGCTTGCGAATGGAGAGAGAGAGAGAGGCAGGCTGTTCCAGGTCAGTGGGCCAAAGGTGCTGACCCGGGTGCGAGGAATACGAAGACAAGAATGAGTCTGAAGCAGAACGGAGGTAGACTGCGAGAGGGCGTGTAGATCTGAAGCGTGTTGGACAGGTAGGTGGGACAGGAGTAGTGTGTAGAAGAGAACGCGACTTTGTTTTGAATAACCTTTGACTTTGAGACAGGAAGCCAGTGGAGTGAAGCAAGAAGAGGGGTGCGAGAACTTACACGCGCACTAACGCGGGGACTTCAGCACTTGTACCATACGTTCGTAAGCAAATCCAGAGACGTGACTTACACGCCACTTTCCAGACATAGGTAAGACCTCACACACAACACTTACTGTTAGATAACATAAGTCCATTATCACCAGACGATTAAAATAAAATTATCACACTCTTCGGAAAGGTATAGCGTTTTGGAAGAAAAGTACACACAATAAACCATAAACTTTCTGTTTAACACGAGAAGCTTCAGAGGTGGGAGGTCGGTGGTTCGCATCCTGGCCGAGCCATACCTAAGACTTAGTTACAGGCAAGATAGCATTACATGCCAGTACCACCCGGTTACAGGCAAGACAGCATTACATGTCAGTGCCACCCGGTTACAGGCAAGACAGCATTACATGCCAGTACCACCCGGTTACAGGCAAGACAGCATTACATGCCAGTGCCACCCGGTTACAGGCAAGACAGCATTACATGCCAGTGCCACTCGGTTACAGGCAAGACAGCATTACATGCCAGTGCCACCTGGTTAGAGGCAAGACAGCAGTACACGCCAGTACCACCCAGTTACAGGCAAGACAGCATCACAAGCCAGTGCCACCTGGTTACAGGCAAGACAGCATTACACGCATGCTCTCCCACCTACAGTGAAATTCTTGAAAGAATGGACCTTAACCAGCCGGATAAGGTTAGGAGATACTGGGTTTTGAGACTGCAATTTAACAGAGGAGTATGTTAAGCTTCCGGTTTCAGGCTACACGAACGCACTGGAGGTAATGTTATCTTCGCTCACTGATAATAGACTAGACACGACGGCAAGTGCGTGCATGTTCTTTGCCTTTGTGTAGCTCTTCTGATGATCTCGCCTTGTGTCTGGTGTCTGTAACTGGCGTGTAGGACCGTGAGGTTGAAAGACTGCAACACCAGGTCACAGTTCTCTCGCCACAAATAGTCTTACACATACCATTCGTTCGCTGTCATGGGTAATATTAAAAAAAACATGTGGTTCTAGATTAGGGATGTGACAAAAGAACCAGTACCAAACTGTGTGCCTCATCAACCATTGCAAAATATTTGATTTATGTGTGACCCTTTCAATATCCTCGCTTCATCAAACATGCACCAGTGAAGTCTTTCGCCAATAGCCCCTGGTTAGATAACTGGCAGCAGATGGTATTCCCTTGATGACTTGCAGAGATAGATGCCTTTTCCAAATTTTCGCTTGCCATTTTCATGTATTGCCTTTGACACCTAATAAAACTCGTTTCCTTGGGTGTTGTTGAGTTGAAATCCCGAAAGCAGTTTGTCTCAATTAAATTAAATTCTCGCAGCTAGACATTATTGATAGCGGTGTTTTCGAACGCACTATAATGTCAGACACGGCACAAGTCTCATTCATAGGCATGCAGTTCTTTGATTAAAAGACACGAATGACAAGCCCTTCGCACCAAATCCCCTCCGGACTGGAGGAATGGGGGTAGGGGATTGGATGGGTGTTCGGGATGGGTGATCTGGGAAGAAAAGAGATCCGCTTTAGGATACTGCTATAATCCCGATACCGACCACTTTCCACGCACATACATATACATACATATATACACATACACATACACACATTTACATATGCACACACATACATATACATACATATATACACATACACATTTACATATGCGCACACAGACATATATATACATATATACATATACACATACACACATTTACATATGCATATACATATACATGCACATATACATACACATATACATACACATATAACATGGAGGGATTTGCATGTACACCCAGGAACAAAAAGTAGAGTTTCTTTAGTGTTTATTCACACAAATTTTTGGAAAATTCACGTGTTAGTGATTTGTTTTAGAAATTTACATGATCTCTTATAGGGTTTAATAAGATCTCTTATAGAGCTTTACTTAATCTTTTATAGAGGTTTACGCGAACCCTTTATAGAGGTTTTATAGCGGATGGTGGGCTGTTGTAGTGCAAAGCCATCCAAAAACAGAGGCTATCTGGGCACTGTGTGGGCACTGTGTGGGCACTGTGTGGGCAGAGAATTGCAGTCCGTGAATTACACGAATCTACGACCGATCACATGAGAAACAATGAACTTATCGACACATACATGTAAAGTCTCTTTTTCCTCCCGAAATGCACTCTCTCACCCACCCACGTGACCAGTCTCCTTTATCTCACCCACCCACGTGACCAGTCTCCCTTATCTCACCCACCCACGTGACCAGTCTCCTTTATATGTCCGTTCGTGGTCACGTACAAACACAAATCCGAAAAAAACATTTGCAGAAAAAGGAATCTTTCCGATAAATGCGCTCTGCCTGTGAACCCTGGCTGTGAGTGAGGAACAACGAGCGGCAGAGGACCAACGGTGGATTATTTTCTAGAATGGTTTGCCTGTGGGTGTCGTGTTGACGGGCAAACAATTGCCGAGTTCCGCCAGGAAAAAAGTCTAGTCGCTATAAGATTTTATAAAAGCCGTTTCTAACGAAGGTCATACAGATGTGCGTCTTTCAGACAAAGTAGCTTTGATGGCGCCGGGCAATGAGCGGTCAAAAGTCAGCAGAAGAGCAGGCATGTCTGGACAACCTAAGATCGTTTCCCAGGCAGGATCTTTTCACATACGGGTTGATGACAAAGACTTTGATACTAGAATCGAAGCGCTTGAGTGAGCATGCCGAGACAGTTTTCCCGGATGTCCCAAACAATGAGGTATCAGCAAGAAATTATGCGCAGGATCCAAAGAAGATATACGGAGGAGGTTGGGCGGGGCGTGGTGGTGGGGGGTGGAGCTGCCAATTCGAACGTGACGTATCATGTTATTTTATACTAGATGAATTATCATATCTATACCTCTGTGTGTGTGTGTGTGTGCAGGGGGAATGAGTGCACGCGCATACTCGTCGCCAAAGAGAATGCTGTGGGAAAAAATTGCAGTTAACAAAATGCACGGCCAAAAATCCCCATCTGCCTTAATCCCTGCTTTCCCACAGGATAGACAAGCGGCATAAAGCTAGGGTGCCCTGTTCTACTTCACAAAACGTACAGACAGAGCGCTGTTGTTCTCTGGTCAATGAGTTTTCAAAGATGGAAATGCAGAAATCGGAGCTTGGAGTCACTTGCTCCCTTGCTTTCTTGTCTTACACGATGTGACGTAATGAGAACATTGATAAAGAACTGGTTAACCCGTCCACAAGATAGATTCCGTCTGATTGCAGTCGAGAGACATTCTTCCTCCACACCGCCCCCACGCCCACATCTACACATATACACACAGAAATCTCACTGAAGAGAGAATATAATTGATTCATGATCTCAGAAATCTCACTGAAGAGAGAATATAATTGATTCATGATCTCACGAAATAGGTCGAGGTATTGTTTGAGGCGGTTGAACAAGTTTCTGCCACCTGTTTTCATTCAGTAGGTGGCACCGTGTGACACAGACATTAGTATTGCCTCTCAGTGAGATGTTGAGTATTTCGCACAGAAGTACATGGTTTAGTTGCCACTTAACTATCCATGTATTCTCTCAAAAACTGCACACACCGTGCAATTAGGGGTTCTTATCTCACTTTATCGTCTTCATCATCTATAGGAAAAGTGAAAGGTGAGCACGTATTTAAAAAAATTAAAAGCAGTTATCTGCTTTCTCTTAAACCCGAGACAACATATCAAGGGGCTTGCTATCAACACCTGCGCTGAGATTACAGGTGGGAAATTGCACGGGTTAGAAAAGTCGCGCCCGATAATATGTTGCTGAAAGCCTTTCTTAACCAGACGAATATAGGTTCTCGGTAGAACCACCAGATCTTTCAAATGAATTAAGGCCAAAAAGACGGGAGAGCAAGAGAGATCAGCGCTAAATGCGCATGGCGCCAACGCTTCGTCCAAGTTGACGAACCATCACATAATCGATGGCGTGGTCTACAAATATCTTTCCCTCAGACCAAGGCGGGTGATGGGCTGGGACATCATTTGTTCCTTCTTCGTCTCCGGAGTGGGGTGGAGTGAGTGTGTGTGTGTGTGGTGATTGGACAAGTGGCTGGCTGGGTAGGTGAGTAATGATCGCTGGAGATTTTGTGTATGTAGATGAATGAATATGCAAGTGTACGAGTCCATGTGTAAGTGCGTGCATGCGTGAGAGAGAGAGAGAGAGAGGGGAGGAGGAGGGTTTGCGGATTTTCTAGTTATCTTCCAAAGCTAGTCGATGGCCACAATTGTACAAGCCAGTGAACCTGGGAGAATACAAATGGTGTCAAATTTCTCGCCACTGCGCTGTGAATTATGAATCCTGCCTTAAATTAGCGGCTTCCTGCTAGTATCTCGACAGATTTGTGATCAGAGTCTGGGTCTGGACGGGTCTAACACTCGATCTTTTTTTCTTAGTTTTCGTCACTTCGTTTATCTGAACACGACGTGGCAAGTGGCTCTCTCCTTTCCTTAAGCTTTTCTTCACTTATCATCGGTTTACTTGCCTTTATGCTCTTTCATGTGTGTGTGTGTGTCTGTGGCTGGGTGGGGGTGCGGGTGGGAGAAGCAGGGGATTGGTGCGCCCTTTTGTGATTTTTTAGAGGGGGGGGGGCTGGGGGTATGGGAATGTGTTTACCTATGCTGGAAACAAACGGGTGGACAGTGAAACAACACTCACCATATACTGTATGCACCAGGCACACCTGTGTACTCCTGCACACTGCTATTTGTACCCTTCCCCCCAACAGATACTGTACCTGCCGACAGCGACCGCACTGAGAGTGGTGGCGTGGGGGGGGGGGGGCAGATGGATGGGCCGGGTTTCCCTTTTTATCCCGCTATGTCTCTTGTTTACAAAGCAGAGTGTCTGGGCACTGAGCGATGTAACCCGCTCCATAAATTTCCGGGATTTCCGGGATGGTTCGTTTTATCTGACCGCTGACACCTTAATTTTTTAGGTTCAAAATATTCAGGTCACGCCACCAAAACATCCCGTGGTAACTTGTGCAGCATTTCTATTACTAATTAATTAGGAGCCAGCGACTGCTATTTGGGCTGTAAGCCTGTGGTAAAAATCAAGTCACTGAACCAAGTATGACAGACAAACCCAGACGCAATCAACGTTGATTGACTTTGTTAATGTTTGCTTATTATATTTGGTTCAGCGACTTTGTTTTTACTACAGATTTTTGTCTGTGACGGTCTCTTTGTATTACAAAGATCGATACACATCTACATACACATATAATATGCATATATATTTATATAAAGAACGCGAGAACGAAAGAGAGACATATTAAAATTATGAAATTAAGGTGTTTATATCTAGATTATCGGATCAGAAAGAAATGAATTGTGTTGCCGTGTAACTGGCGTATATACTTGTCACCGTTGAAAACAACACCCCCATTCCCGCTGAAATGCTTTTAAACTCGTTGATCTTATTGTGTAATTTCACTGCATTTTTGCCATGAATATATTGATTGTAATTTTCCTTTTGTACTGTTCTAGACGAAGAAAACTTAAATACAGTAACTGAAAAGTAAATCCTGTTTCGGTCTCAACAGGTTATTTCTTTAATTAAAAAACTGGGTGTGCATGAGTGACGGGAGAGGCTAAAATATAATTTAAAAACATTAACTACCAATTTGTGAATGGAATAGTCAACACTACATACGTTTCTCTGGCAGTAATTTTTTCTGGATACTGACAGGCTGGGAGAGAAATGTCCTTGAGCAGTGACACCTTGCAAGCACAGGTATAGGCTTTTGAGATGCCTGCTACAGTAATTAACCAACTGCCTACTACAGTAATTAACCAACTGCCTACTACAGTAATTAACCAATTGCCTACTACAGGAATTAACCAACTGCCTACTACAGGAATTAACCAAATGCCAAATACAGGAATTAACCAACTGCCTACCACAGTAATTAATCAACTGCCTACTACAGTAATTAACCAGCTGCCTACTACAGTAATTAACCAACTGCCTACTACAGGAATTAACCAACTGTCTACTACAGGAATTAACCAACTGCCAAATACAGGAATTAACCAACTGCCTACTACAGTAATTAACCAGCTGCCTAATACAGGAATTAACCAACTGCCTACTACAGTAATTAACCAACTGCCTACTACAGTAATTAACCAACTGCCTACTACAGGAATTAACCAACTGCCTACTACAGGAATTAACCAACTGCCTACTACAGGAATTAACCAACGGCCTACTACAGTAATTAACCAACTGCATGCTGTCACATGGGGTTTTCGCTATCTTTAACATGGTGCCAGCAAGGTCCTCTGAAGTCTGTCCCATTCGATGGAACAAGTTGCGCGTGACGTCCTTTCTGAGTGGGGGGGGGGGGGACATCAGAATTCTGAGGGGAAGGATGACGGCTTCCATTGGTCGTACGATTCCCCCCCCTGCCCTTCTCTATCGGTGGTTTTCTATTGTTTTTGCCTGTTTAGATTCGTGATTTTGGTGCTCCATTACATTGCTTCCAAGTCTTATTAAGTTAATTTGACAAACGATGTAAAACTGAGATTTCTAAGACTGGAGGCTTTTTTTTTAAAAAGTGCATATACCCTGTTTTGATGATCACCGTGAAATTAGTGTATGTTTAGACCATGGCGCGGTGAGCTCATAAACATTCTGGGTAAAACCCATGCGTTCATAGCTGATTAGGTGATTGCAACATCACCATGGAATTTTCCACTGCCTCCCACGCGCACAATTTTCATAAAGGAGTGACGGCCATTTCCTAGTCTGGGAGATGCGTTTTAGTCTGTCACGTCACTAATATCCGCCGGTGGGGGTGGTGGGTGGGGATGGGGATGGAGAAAGAGTGCAGCAGCAAACTATGACTTATTTTGATTTTTATGGGAAGCATTTCAGAGCGTAAGAGTTGTAAATATCCCCCCCCCACACCCCACGTCTCCATCCCCACCACTCTTCCGCTCCCTCGTCTCTCACCATCACCTCCATGCGCAGAACAAAACCGACAAATTCCTCCATAAAAGTCTGCGAATCATCGGATCCATGGCTGTATCGCCTTTCGGATGATTAGCGCGAACACTTATCACGAGCGCTTTGCACGTGCCAGACGGACAGCAAACAGTGGATCAAGGATGCATCTGCAATTTAATGCATTTTTCCAGGCATCCACGATTCCACAAACACCATCAGCGTCTGCCCTTTTTCAGCCCTTCGTCGGCCCTCTGCGCATGCGCGTTCGCTGTCGGCAGCAGGAAGGTATCCAGATAATGGTAGAACCGGTGTGTCACCTGCTGCTGTTGATGCATGCTGCTTCCGTGTCTCAAAGATATGAAACACGGGAAGTTCCATCGGTACGTTAAACTCTCATTAGCCTACAATTCCTTTTTATTTTAAAAGAGTAGACTGACTTAATCCCCCAAATCTGAGCGAATAACGAATTTCTCAGCATTTCTGGACAAGGCACTACCCGCACATTTTCACGAGAACTGTACTCCAAATGCAGCTAAATTTTGCCTCGTGAATTAGGAGCAGCTGTTCACTTTAAACACACAGCCTCACAACCATGATTTCAACTAATGCATACAGTTTACACGTGTCGATAGGGTTGCAGCACGCAGGTATACTCAGAAAGTCTTGCCCTTGCCAGCAATTTACTATTTTAGCTGAGATTACTTAGTAAGCGACAAGGTCGATGTTTAAGTAGTAATTTGTGTCTCACACATTGTAGAGGAGGGGGGGGGGCCGGGGGTCTTCAAACTTTGGGGATTTAGAATCGTGAAATTGAGCTTCAAAGTCAGTACTTGGGTAAATTTGTAAGAAAACATCACTCTCAAATGTACAAACAGTGCGCTTGTGATCACTATCCCCCCTACCCCCAAAGTTGAAATTGTGTCAATTCTTTCTCCAGACTGCACTTACTATGTTTTCAGCTTTCTTTATTTTATATTGTGTCATT
>SMGT01006632.1:698875-730529 GCA_004794575.1 Lanistes nyassanus
GGGAGTGAAAGTTAACACGTACTAAGTTGAGGAAAACAGCAAAACCAACATACCAGGACATAACTACGAATAAAGTGATACGTTATGTTTGTGTTAGACTTACCAGATATGAATCCTTTAAACTCTAGATCTGCTTTGTTGAACTTTTCTTTCAGTTCTTTTAGCTCTCGTCGCAAATTTTTTATCTCTTCTCTCAGCTCCTGTCCGCACGCACATCGACTGGCGTTGCGCGCCCCGTCCTTGGCTCTGTCCTCACGCAGGTCGTTGTCGACGTTCGGTGTCTGCCGACTAGTCGGGCTGATGGAGGCAGCTGGCCGAGCGGAAGACAAGATGACCGAGATGACGAGAAGAACGACGAACGGCCGTGACATGTCTGGAACACAACCCCCATCAGCTCGGCCAGACAGCTGGCACGGGGGTAGGGGGAACACTCGACACGCCCTAACGTTTGCAAGCAAGTCGGTATCGTCCCCGAGACCGAAACTGTCGTCTAAAAATTAAGCTCGTGAAACGCAGACGTGGTTCAGCAGAACTCGTTCTTTCGACCTGGGAAGGTTAGGAGTGTCTCTCAATCCACCCAAGTCAGATGCAGCACCACCCAGGGTTTTACGAAGTTGAAAAGCAGTCCGATCAAGTGCCGAACTGTCTGATGTTTGACATTACGATCACTTCCGAGTCGGCTTGGCACTGTATCAACCCAGGCCACTGTCGTGCTGCAGGCTGACGAGGTACCATATTCCTGAATGGGCAGGCACCGTCCTTCGACCCTCCTCCGCGCAGCCGAAATAACTTTGGTGCATGTGTGCGTTATGCACACGATCGACGTGCAGCACTCCCGTAAACTGTGTGCACAGATATAACACCTGTTTATGATCTAGTAGAGGACCTGCGCCTGTTGAGATCAACTACGCGAAACCCTGTTGCGAAGGTTTGAAGTAAGACTTGCAGATGATTGATAGATAGGGTGAGCAGAAGGTAAGTGGTAGTGGAGGGAGTATTGCTCGGGGGAGAGGGGAAGGGGTACAGGAAATGACTCCGTGCGTGCGTGTTTTTTGTTGTGAAACTCGATGTTCGAAGCGCATTCTGTAGATCACGCCTGCATGAGCTAAGCTCCGCCTGTCAGACGACTTGCGCCAATCATCCCTCCGACCCTTAACCCCCCCCTNNNCCCCCCCCCCCCCCCCGCCCACGCTGCCTATCTCCTGTACGTCACTTCTGTCTTCTGCGTCGTCCATTTCGCGTCGTCTGCTCACGATCAACGTACGTACTCAACAGTGCGACTCCAAGAACACCTGCTTTTTTTGCCGCGTTCGAAGAAAAAAGCCAGCGCTGCTGTCCGAGCGACCTGTGTGTTCGGTCGGTTGGTTTCGGTGCTTAATTAGCCCTACTTGAAAATACAAATTCAGACGGGGCGAGAGAATACGGATGTGCCGACCTCAGTACGGAAAGATTCAGCATTCCCCCGTCTTTAGCGAGTTGACTATCAGTAAACAAATCCAACACTTGAGAGGTGACGACGACGAGAATAATTATAATGTTGATGATAATAAGATGCAGATGATTGGGACTCTTCTGTCGACGATAATGATAGTAATAGATTGAACTATGTAGCTACTAATTGGGGTATTTTTTTTAAGGGCATGGTCGTTAGCCATTTGCGACCGCCCCTCCCACACACACACAGACATAAATGGTGTGCTCAATGATGGCATTTTAGGTCTTGCACTAATAGGGTATGTACAGGCAGGGTGTAGCTTCAGCTTGCATCAGAAAAAGTACATGCACAGTGTAAGCTGGCGTTTAAACAAATAAAGGCCGCCAGCAGGAGTGGCGTTTTGTCGGGTGCAGGTACAGCTTGACTCGGACAAGAATTTTAGGTTCAAGTTTACAGATGGTTCGTCTCTGTCCGTCTCTGACTTCGATCAGCTCCGACAGATCACGTCCTCACTTTGCAAAAACCTTCCCGCATGGACACGCACACAATCATCTCTTACGCATTGTAACGTCTGTCTGTCTGTCTGATACATTTACACAAACACCAAGTAACCAGAATGAACTGAATAAGAAAGCCTACGTCACATCGTTAATGTAGCGCGGTGAATCGAAGATTTGAGCAGGTAGGGGTGTGGGTCGAAAAAATATGACTTAGGGTTGTAAAAGCGGGGAAAGGTACCCGACGAATATGCGACACTGACATCTGCTGTAGATCTTTTCCTCGTTGTGATCAGGATATCAGACAACGCCTGTGCAGGATAGCCGAGTCGCCCTGTTCTGCGCAAAAACAGGTTCAATAGGGTATTGCGTCTGTGATCCATAGCTACTGACTTGGCAGATATCAAAAGCCGTTGATATACCAGAAAAATGTTGAAGTGGACATGGATTCCATTTAAGTGTCTCAAGAGACTGTCAACATTGCTGACTGATCCAATTGTGGTGTCTGTCTTATGTGTTTGTAGTTATGTATGTGTGTAAAGCGTGCGTCTGTGTGCGTGTCCGCGAGCGCGAGAGAAAGAGCGTGTACTTTCCATTTTACAACTCTTTGTATAACCTTTTCAAAAACACAGGTAATGCTCTGCTGAGCAAGTATCTATGAATGCGTTATAGGATTTCCAGTATATAGGACACATACATTTGCTCTTTCGTTTTCGTTAGGTTTTTTTTTTTTTTGGTTGCAGCAAAGGTTAATCTTCATGCTGTCATTGAATACATTAAAACTTTCACTGTGCAGACACAAGCACGACTGCCATTCGATTTCCTGGTTAGTTCTTTCACATCTACGTAATAGTTGACATCTGGTTTAACACGGGGGATGGAAAGCTGTTGGTGTAGAGCTGCGGACTAGCAGGTGGAAGGTTGTGGTTTTCTGGAGTTGTGCAAACTCACGCCATCTCCCCAAACAATAAACTGCCTGTCCGCACTGGCCATCTTACTGCAGATAGTCTGGTGGTTCTCTCAGTGCGCAGCTTGGTGGTAGGACCCATCCCCCATAGTGCACCGTCCAGACATGCACTCAGTCTGGGGCTGGACGTTAACCAAGCATGGCCAGCCAAGTCGCCGCAGGATGTCTTTGATGTCTGGATGCAAGAACACTGCACAGCCTAGCCGTTACAATCTAAGTAGGATCTAAGTAGGAATCCCATCAGGTTGTTAAGAACCAGGAGCCGTATTCCTGGCCGCTGGTTAAGCCTAAAGCGATCGCGATCACGTGACAAACCGTCGGTTAGCGACCTGTTGGCCAGTGGGAACGATGGTTGGACACGTAATCGCGATGGGTTTAGGCTTAACCAAACGCCATGAATATGGCTGCTGACTGCCAGAAAAAAACCCCGATGATAGCTAGTGAGCCTGGAAGTGCCTTTGCCATAAACCTCGCGAACCGTTTAAACCCTCCAGACATTATATAGTGGCGTGTCGATCGCCCTGAACGTCGGCTTCCTGCCAGAGGAAGCTGTTTCCTTTTCCTTGAAGGCGTTCGTTCTTGCGTTCACCCGAACATGCCCGCTTTCAAATCTTGTTGACGTTCGTCACTCCTCACCGTCGAAAGCTACAGCCACGTGCGCCCATTTCGTCGATGTCCCGCTGAACTAGATCAAAGGAAACAAATCAGTCGATCGATTGGCTCCCAAACGCGATCATATTATTGCACTCCCCATCCCCGGAGCCGTTATACCTATCTCCCCTTGCCACTCTTTAAAAAAAAAAACAGTAAAGAAAATGATCGTGTACGAGTTTCGAGCTTAGCCATCTGACAACGACCCTATGACAATTCTGAACGTTTGTCAAAGAACAACTCTTCCACCAGCGGTTTCTGTACCACAAATGTGAAGCCGAAAACTTCCGCCCTGCAGGTAGGGCGGTCAGTGGTCGTCATGGGGCGCTAGTGTTACCATCTAGGTTTGTCTAAGCTTACTGATTTTATTTACACATATTCTGCTCGTGTCTGGGTAGCTGAACTGCGTCAAAGAGGAAACGCGCGTCGTGTACTCACTTTCGGAATTTATGCCATATATATGCGGTCATTTGCCAATGTCGGTTTAGGTAATCCAGACATGGCGGCAATTCCAAAGGTTTAAGCAGCACCAGCATTGCTACCAATAGCATGCTTTCGTTCGACAAGAGTCGGGAACAAAGATATCCTTGCAGGTAAACCACAACAGTGGTCCTGATGCCAGTTCGCCCCTGCCCTATGTATGAGCACCTCTTACAAATGAACAGGCGAAATCAGAGCCCACACACAGCCGCATCTGTCTGTATGGAGAGATTAGAAGGAAGCTTGCGGCCAGGTGGTTAGAAGGCTGGCCTCCGAACCCGGAGGCACCGGTTCGAAACCCGTACGTCACACCACACTTCCTCTAGTTCGCCCAGCTGGGAATGGGTACCTGACCCGTGGGGAGGGAGGGAGGCGATGGCCCCCGCCCTCACGACGGAAGCCTACTCATCCCCACTCCTCTACAACCTAAACACAGGTCACACGACAGCCTTAACCACACAGTCACACACGAACACAAATGCAGGTGAAATGCACGCTTTCTTGTCATACGCCACAGTACTTGCAGAACCATAACAAAAACCTGTTTTAGAAAAATCCACTTATTTTCACTGCAGAGTGCAATATTTTTCGGACGAAATGGAAAATATATACTATTCACATGTCTCACTTTGGAGTACAAATATGATTGTAAATGTTAAAAATCCTGCCAGTATGTGGTAACTCTCTAAAATAGCTGATATATTGCATTTTTTTCTTGCGAAAAATTACTGTTTGAAACAAGCTTCCAAGAAAACCTGTCTGGCTAGAAGAAACAAGGACAATACAAATAAAAACCGAAATCAACAGAATTTTCTTTTTGTCACCTGAAAGCAGACCAGTACTAGAACTGTCACAAGAGTCAACTAGCTGTGATGGCGTGATTTAAGTTTCCACGTAGTCCTCTCCCCACCCCTCAAACAAGGACTCTCACATGATATAATCCTCACAGACTTATCAGGTGTTTTGATAAAAGTTTCAAGTTTACATATATTTTAAAAGGATGTGTGATTAAGTGACTAAGTTATTAGAATGTGTTCTCTTTACATTTACCTAATAAATCACCTTCACATAATTTTAGCTGTAATATCAGGAACGTTTTCAGTTCATGCAAAAGTGACAATAATCTGAAAGGACTGCTTCAAGAATCCTGAAAAGTTATCAAATAGGCAGGTCAAGCACAAAAGAGATAGACTCGTATGCAATACTCCCACAAAGATGCCATCTGATACATATTTACGTATGTACACAAACCTATGCACAAATTTTAAATTTTGACCAACATTTTACAACATGCACTGTTTGGGTCCAACAGGATATGTAATTTTCTTCGATGCTGTTGTCTGTTCCAGTTTTGTCTGTTCATTCAAATGCTGAACTGTGCACTGCTAGCAGCGTGATGCAAAATGTAAAGACATGTCAAGAAACAAATAAGAGCTCCAGCAAATGTTGTTAAGTGCCCAAGTAAACTATCACATTTCTCTTTGTCTGAAAGAATTCCAAAAAAGTGTCATCAGGCTTATTGATGTACTAAATGCTGGTGTGTTCACCCCTTCACACCACCAACACAGCCTTGTGACGTCCTTGTTACAGGTAATGCACCATGCTGCAGTCACTACCTGTACAAGCAAGCATAGATGCCTGCAGGTTTACAAAAGGATCCTGAACTCCACAAATAATCTCAACTGTAAATATCAGTTTACACTAAAAATAGAGTGTGCTATCAGGTTGACAAATGCAGTTACATCATAAGTTTAAAATACACACTGAACACTATGTATGCCATAGTGCTTCACAATAAGCAATAATTTAATACTTTTTCCTATTGTGCATTATTATCAATGTAAACAGTTACCAAGCAAAAACATTACGACAGCAAAATGATGAGGTGATAAACATGGATTAGTACTAGTAATAATGCTAACACTAAAATAACACTGAGCAAGACAAGAGAAAAACAATCTCTTATGGCTATTTGAGATTACACCCAACATTTGTGAGCATTGATAACCAAAACCACCCCCCACCAAAAAAAAATAAATAAAAAACCTCAGCTGGGAACACAACTTCATTTGAAGGCTTGAAGAAAGCATCAATTTTTGTTCTTCTCCCCCACCCCCTTGCCTGATAAGACTTCACCACTTGGGTTCTTATCTCCCCTTAAGCATATCCCTATTTAATCGAGTGAACTTCGTTAACATCCGGGTCTTGTCAGTAATTTTGAATGTGGTATGTGCTTTGCACTGAAAATGGAAGCATCACTGTGCCCTGAATTTAACTCGTGGTCTGTGCCAAAACTCAAATTATATCTTAAAGAGAGAGAACAAAGCACTACGAGATCCAAAAATGAGCTTGTGGTCCAAGCAAAAGGATGTTTTGCCTTGAAAGGTGGACACTGCCCTAGATACTGAAGCAAGCGGCAACGTCTCACACTGAAAGTTTAAACTAATTACAGTTGTCGACCAGGTGTCTTAGCAGAGCCAGGGACTTTGAAAAACTGCAGCAAAGTGAAAGATTTTCCCAAGTTGAGGTTAGAGTGTGAAAAGTCCACGGTGTCATTTTGACTTTTACAATCACAATGTAAATAAAGTTAGCTTGGGTCAGTTTCTCTTGTTGCCATCATAAGTTTTAACACTGAACTTTGATTTTTTACGAAAGGAACTTACAGCAGTTGTTTTGAATTCTTTGTGAGGAAATGACAACGGCAAAGTGACGAATGGTCTTTTGGGTCCTTCTTTGCTGATGTGATGTTCACTACACCAGCGACTATACTTCATTATCGGAAAGCCATCTGCAGCGACAAGTTTTACTTTGTTCATCTACACTGCATTCTGCTGTTTGTTAGCTGGAAAGCGATGCAGTGAAACTCCTTTTCCATTGACTATCTGTCCGCGATAAGGCCTGCATACACAGCAACAGTGAATGTTTTTTGGCACATATTGTTCACTCACCCTTTCAGCCATCGCTTCAAATTTACTGACCGGCGAAAACCCCAACACATCTACATGTGCCAGAGAACTTAATAATGATAATACTGTCTAAATGTCCTAGGCCATTGTTCTCCATCAAATGTGGACTAAGTATAAGGCCATGAATCATTTTGCTCAAGCTTTCAAGTGGAATGTGTGGCTGAAGCGACTGGGTAAACAGTTGTTGATACAAACTGTGAGGACAGATTGAAACCCCCTCCCCCATCCTGCACTTTACAAGATATAGTTTTGTTGCGGTTGAAATGCTTTACCAGATGTGCCTGCTATGGTGTGCTTTATTGACAAGTATTGTGACCTATTAATAGCAAAAGAGGACACACAAAACAGTCCATATCTGCTAAAAACACCAAAATATAACAGCCCAACCAGTTGTGGCTGCATCTCTCTCCATTTCTTTCCCATCCTAGCTAATACTTCCTGCGGCGTTTCCATTGAAAGTGTCTCACCCAGCCATCACCTCCATCAATGTCAGATGATTAACTTGTGCTTTTCTTCTTTCCTTGCTCTGTAATTCCATTTACTATTGGCCATTTTATATCTAACAAGCCTTTTATAAGATTAGACAAGCAATCAGCATCAATCAAATGACTCAGCTCCTTTGTCACCTCCCCCACTCCCAAAACACACACACACACATACAACCTCCAAATAACCCTGCCATTTTTTAAAAAAAGAGAAAACAACATAGGCCAGGAACTAGATCTGAACCCACACTCCAAATCTCTGCAAGACTCTCGGAGTAAATGGGTTCAGACAAGCACTCTGGTTAAGACCTTTCTGTAAGCTTTCTCTGTTGCATAAGTATAATCACATACTTTTTTTGAGGGGGGAGGCGAGGGACCCACTCCGAGTTTTCATAGACTTAATCATTAGAGAGACTTAATTATTATTGTAATTAATCACCAAAACATGATTCAACCAGAGGTAAGGGAGCACATATACCAGATGAAAAGATGCCTTTCTCAGTGGCAGTTGCCTACTGAGATTTTTGGAACATGTTTCATAAACAAGTCAGAGGAAAGACATTCCAGAAAGATTATAACTATCCTGGATGGTAAGAGATGGTTATAATGTTCATGAGATTATGGTAAAAGCTCTTTTTTTTCTTATTTAAGCAACAGATTAAAAAGAAAATCCAGAAGGCAACTTTACAATGGTGAGAAATTCAGCTTTCAGCCAGGTTGTGCAACTCCTCAGGAATAATGACTTGGTGTGCTGAGAACGCCACGCCTGCTATAACAAGACAGAAACTAACAAAAGAGCAGGCATCTGAAATGACTAGCTTTCCATCAAATCTATCTATGCATAGAAAACAGAAGGCAGTGACAAATGCAAACTGAGATGGCTATCAAGAACTGAATATCACACACAGCTGCACACTGGATACTGTAAGCTGCATAAACTTCCATCTGGACTACATTGTAACAGGAAAAATGAGCATGTGCCTCACAACAGACAGAAGACAGAAAGAAATATCCGGAAAAAGCACAATAAACTTCCTGCTCTATAGCACTGGTTAAGAAACGATGAGTCAGCAGGAATTTTGTCCTCTGTGCCTGCCCATGCCCTGTCTGATGTGTCACACGCGAAGACCGTTGCGTTGGGCATTCTCCAGGCGATCATACTTGACTTCATGAGTCCGACAGATCAGAATGCAGGCGCTGATCAAAGCCAGAATCTGCACAGATGAAAAAGATGAATTAGACCAGAACCTCATTATTGATAAAGTTATCATGCTTTTTGTGGAGCCTCAGATGAATAAACGGACTGGTAACAAAGGGCAACGTGGCAAGTAATGAGAGAACAAAGTCCCACAACAATTTCAAAAATAAATCTTAATTTTAAGAAAATGTGAAACGATTCCAACTCATAACAATGTGAGGCAGCAATCAAAAAGAATTTTTTGTAAAGATTTGTAAGCAATCGTGATCAAACTCATATTTTCTTCTCATCGGAATTATAGTCCTACCTGAAAGCAGATCGAAAATTTACACAGAAGAAACAAAGAGTAAATTGCCTCACCTGAATAACTGCAAAGGATATTGTGGTGCTGGCAATGTAGATCAGGTTGACAATGAATTTGTGCTCCAGAACGTCCAGACACCCCTGTGAAAAAACATAACGTGAAGCATCTTTGCCACTGAAATCAGGCACGGTACTTTGTTTCTTTTTTATGTCAGTGTGGAAAATGTGCGTTGAAACTTTTGCACAACACTTCACACTCTCTTCAAAGCTACAGTTTACACAACATGCAGGCAGGATGTGCAGACTCAAAAGTTTTCTTTTTGCTACTGCTGCTTTGTTTTTTTCATACAATCTGCATAAAGGGAGGCCATTCTGTAATTTAACAACAATCATTTTCCAACAAGAGTTCCTTCCCCTAACACTGAAAAAATGTGAGTTATCACGGTTTTTAATCATCATCTACATCGTTAAACTGAACACTGTTGACTGATGATAACTCATCATATATCGTTATACATTCTAGACCCTGTTTCACACTTGGATTTGATTGCTATTTCATTATTATGGATGCACAGAGATCGAGAAACTTGCTTCATACATTGTTGTTTCATTTTCATGGACGATATATGCATTTCGGCTTAAGCTTGGATCACTATTTTCCTTTACTTATGAGACTGGCAATGCAAACAAGAAACATTCTGGGTTATTTTTATGTCAGAATTGTTTTAGGAGACCCTTTCTTTTCTTTTTTTTTGGGTAAGTCATCCTTGACTGAAGTAGGACTTGAAGTTATCTTTTGATTCTGACCAGTTATTAAAATTGTTAAGTTTGCTGCTATCACTATAGTGAGTTTGCAATGTTTTCATTAAAAGGGGGAATTTAAATACAATAACAATGCTTAGCACCACCATTGCTCCCTAAGTTGATGCTAATGAAGCCCATCGAACACAGTGTGTCCTCTACCTGCAGCCAGAACAGTAACAGAGTCATGGGTACTTGAACTCTAGACTTTTCAGCAACTGGAACGATGGCCTTGAATTCAAATTTGTTTGCTCTACTTGATATTTAAGTTTTATGATTGAAAAAAAATATTGCAGATGAGTCATTCCAAAGAGGATACTTCTATCACTATGGACTGTTCACAACATTATATCCATAAAAATCATAATTATTCTGAGCAATTATTATTGTTGTAGACTACCTTTCAGCTACAGGCTCTTAGAAAAACTGTTAACACTAAATTCATCCAGTATTTTACGGAAGTTTGCTATGACAGTAATGAACTATAATTACTCCACTTCTCCGAGACTTGCAGCTATGAAGTTTGTTGGCCAGCATGAAATATTTCTTTGGCCTGCATGTACCCTCCCCCCCCCTCCACCAAAGAAAAAACCTGCGAAATTCTTTGAGGTACCACCTGACTTCGTAAATGTACACAGCAAAGACATGAAATATTTCCTGGGCCTCCACACACATGAAAAAGTTATTAAAATAAAAACCTCTCGGTTGTCACCTGACCTCATTGTAGATGTCCATGCTTCCCATTTGGGGATCACAAGAAGAAGTGTTGTAGGTACGTGTCAGATTGCAACAAGAAAGGGGAACCCCCGTCTTTGGGCTGTAGAAAGGGGACATTGTCCAGTCACTGGAATTATGCACACCACAGCAGTGAAGCTGGGGAAGAAAATATATAAAAATAATGCCAATCTAAACAAGACTCATCTAACAATTCGAATTACTGTAATCGCTGAATTCCTACCAGTTCTACTCTTCTGATCAGAGCTTCCTCCCAAGGTTCAAGATCCCAAGTTAATAGCTAAACTACTTTTTTCCTACGTATGTCTATAATCTGCAGGGTTTTTTATGCTTTGGTGGGCTGGATAAGTGTTGGGGATCCTGCCTTACGCTTTGTAGGTAGTTTAGAAACAAAGCAAGCTAACATGTATTCTGGGTACTGGAGACAGCACAGTGGCCAAGTTCCAAATGGGACCAGTGAATACGTATCAGATTAAATTTTACCTCTCTCTGAAGGTAGTCAATCTGGTCAGCTTTGATGGTGTCATTGTATTTCTTCACTGCATCTGTCAAACCATCAGAAACTGCCTTTTCGACCTGCCAGACAAAGTTATCACATCTGCTCAGTCTAACACAGCTGCCGAAATTTGTAACATTAAAAAACAGTTCCCCTTCTCTTTTATGCACAGACAATAACAGAATAAATTAAATGTGTTCATACAGCAAAATGTTTTTGGCCTAAATCTCCTTTTGATTAAAGAAATGTGCTAATTTTTCAGAGGCCTTTTGCTCAGTTTCAAACTTGCATAACAAATTGAAAAGGAAAACTTTAGCATGTATAAGATATCATTGTCTATTTATCTGGTCATGTACAACATTTAACAAACTGAACAAATGAATCTTTCTACAGTAAAAAAAAGATTGAATTTAAATTTTTCCCAAAGAAAAACGATCTCTAATTTCTTCTTGTGTTTCCCACGCAGGTGATTTTCCATGTTGATGAAATCTATTATGTCTTACATTTAGTAGACAATGCTAACCCTGCAGTAACAGGTTAGGCATTTTTTAAAAATAAAAGTTTATCGTGTTGGTGTACAAAAACTTTATTTAAATAAAGGCCTACTGATAATCTAACTTGCTTGATCTCACCGCTCAACCTGACATGCACAGGCAAACACTCACACACATAAACCTTCCTTGTTTGAAAACAAAAATGGTAATGTGTGGGATTTTTTTTTTGGAGGGGTAGGGGCATTCTATGTGTGCGAAATGCTCACTGAATAAGATTTTGGACTTCGTTATTCTAAACCCACAAGTTTCAAAGAAACCTATTTCTATCAATTATTTTCCATGAATGTAGTGCATGCGCAGCAGTACTGAAGACCTCGCGTCCAGCTCTGTCACTCTATCCAGCTCTGTCACTCTATCCAGCTCTATCAAGCTCTAACACTCTATCCAGCTCTATCACTCTATCCAGCTCTATCACCCTTGCTTGCCATCCTGCCATGTACTAGCTCAAGTCACTGGCCAACCTTTCCAGCTTTCCTTTTCCTCACGGCGCGAAAGAGTGGCAGTGGCATTCACTTGTGCTAAACTGCCATTCTGCAGCGGTCCATTGAAATTTAATGTACATGTTTTTGTTAATCTGTAGTCTAGATGTAATTATACTGCTTAACACACAGAGAGAGAAGGGGTGGCTATAGAGAGAAAAAGTGATGGGGGGGGGGGAGGAGAAAGTGGTTGAAGTAATATTTTTTTTATGTATGTGATTGTATAATCTTAATTTAACATTTTGTTACAGGACAGCCTGCATGTTTATTATGTGTATTTATATTATATTGACTGTGTGTGTGTTATTTTTCCTGTTATATGTTGGCCCACTGCAGCTCAATTTCCATCAGGGTAATAAAGTATTTTAAATCTTCAATCTTATTATCTGTACTTCAACAACTAAGGGGTTAAGTAAGTTAAATCAGAAGCCAATAAAATTACAACTCACATCTTTGCGATAGACATATCCCAAAGTTCCTGCCACAACTTCTCCAAGAAATATGACCAGTATGAGACAGAAGAACTGGAGAACAAATCACAAGCGGTTCAAAATTTCAGCTAACAAAAATAAAACAAAAGAACTAAACTCAATGTACACGATAAATGTAAAACCAGTTACTCAGAACACACTCTCAGATGTCACAGCATGGCCACCAGCCTCCACTCATACTCATATATGAATGATTTTATGTGATCTGCCGCCCCTTTCTTTTAAACGACCCTAGTCTTCACACAGCTAGCCCTCGGTGTACCATGTGTGCATACAGCGAATCCCTATTTAATGTCGTCAGCTTGCTCACTAAGCGTATACTGACAACTGGGATCCAAGACAAACACAACATAGGACAAATACATGGAATCCTCAAGGTGCACAATATAATTAATAAAGAACAAATGAGGACAGAACGCTATAAATCATCAAATGATAACTCCAACAAAGTACTGGCAGCGCTAGACACAACCGTATGCTGATGTATGTGCCCAAGGGAGCTTACCGTACCCAAACACGTAGCAAAGAGAGAGTCGAAAGTAAGGAACATGGCACATTCACAGTGTTATTGTGAGAACGACATGCATGACACATGATTAAAGTTTTTGGGGCTTTTTTTCCTTAATCCCATAACAGTCAACAGTTTCGGGGGATTACCCCTTTGAGGTGGCACAATAACACTGAACACCCCAGATAATCAAGTGCGTTTTTTCGTCTGAGACTGTTCTTGTCTGTCTGTGTTTGCGTTGTCCTGACAAAGGGGTAATCCCCCGAAACTGTTGACTGTCTGTGTCATTCAATGCAGCTTGGCTTGGTACCTTTTCGCTTAGGTTTATTTTCCAAGCTGCAGTCATGTGTTCCTTTTTTATTTTGATTTTATGGGATTTAAGGAAAAAAAAGCCCCAAAAACTTTAATCATGTCTCATGCATGTCGTTCTCACAATAATTTTGCAAACTTAGTTTCAGAGTTTGGGTAACTGAAGCATAATGTGAGCAAAAGTTCATACAAAGTCCATCATAAGAGTCAGTAAGTGGTGATCACATTTCAACATTTTAAATAAGCTTTCCTCTTACCCAATATTTTTTTTTTAGCATTCAATGATTCAGTAGTTTTACTTTAGCATTTAGTATTTTCAGATCAACTAAAGATACACTGCAATGTTTTCCATAATCATAGCCAATGTTAGACAATAGATTCATTTATCCTGAAATTTTTTTACATTTGTCTGATCGTCATTCACAAAAATCCACTATTTATTTTCATTAAAGTCCCTTATATTTAACTAAAGGGAAATCATTGTATAGAGACTCTTATGTCTTCAAAATCATTATATAAATACACTCTTCCCTTAGCTTAAATGGCAGAAGCTCTTTTGGGATTTTTTTAAGGTCAGTTCTTGTTGCACAGTTTTGACCAGTTGTAAAAAGTGCACAACTTGCAACTGGGGCTGATTTACTTTTTAAAAATGGTAATGGTATATGATCAGTAATATATATATATAAAACCACCAAAAAAGTAGAATGAATATCTTAGTTCAAAGCAGCTATATGATTAACAAATAGCCTATGTTTTAAATACAGCTTTCATTTGATAGCTCCATCAGTCCATGCATTAATCTAACAAATATTTTTGACCTCTTTTTAGCACATAGATAAAAATGCTAATATTTTAAATCTTATACTTTTTGAGTCTTAGTAAATTGAGATTTCAGGAATTAGCATCTTGCAGCAAATTAAAAGATTTTTCAACCAGGTATGCTTTCAACTTCAAGGACAGTAAATTTACCCTATTTTTATGGGGAAAAAAACACTATTTACCCTTTATCCTTTACTTACCACTTACGGCACAAAATTTGATAATACTTAAATCAAGCAATTAAGAAAAGGTATTTTGTTGTCATAAGAAAATTACCCACCACTTATCAAAGCAAAAACCTTTGGAAAGGTGGTACAAATACCACTGCTGGGTTTTCTATAGCCTCAAAAACACAGGTTCCCCAGGAATCTATGTTTGAAGGTTACGAAGGTCTCGTGACAGGAAACGAAGGCCCTTTGTATACACATCCTTTCAGATTTCTTACCATATGTATGTGCACTAAGAGGGAGCTGGCATCGCAAATGTACGATTAATTTCTACTTACTATTGACAGAAGCAGTTTGTGCTCCTTGCAGACAGCAAGAAATCCTAACAATCCAACAATGAACATAAAGATGCCAATGCCTAGCACAATACTAGCAGGCAGAAGAATTAGAGTTGATTCTGTCAGATGGCCAAAGTCATTGTATGTCTTGAAGACCCAGGAACTGATATAGCTTAGGGCCACTGCAGCCCCCTATAATTGGAAAGAGAAATGAAATCAACAAACAATTTAACTTTTCCTTAGTCATATATTATTATAATCCAAATGTTGGCATCTAGAGAAAGAACTGACAGAAATCAGGGAAAATCATGAATGATGGGGATCAAACAAAATTATATGCAAATTTTTGTTTGTTAAAAAAAAAATACTAACACCAAAATATGCAGAACCCAGTCAAGTAAACCCAATCCTTAACAAAATTAAACACAGCAACTAAATGGTTTTGGTGTATCAATCAATTTTATTATTGTGAGACTAATGATAACTTCAGAATTATTTTATATACATTGTTAAATTTGTCTGAAAACATGTTTTGGTTAATAACAGAAACACAATTCTGTTTGCACTAAAATTTAAAAATATCAGTGTTATTTTAAAGGCCGACCTTATCAACTAGTTGTGCGGTTGGGGGTACGTTTTTCTATCTGCATGACTCCAGGTTGTGTGCTTTCGGGATATGTTCTTATGTCCGCATGACTGGCCATGTGCTTTGGGGGTACAATTTTCTATCTGCACGACTCATGTAGTTAAAAGTTGCAATCGATGACTCCAAAACACAAATGAGGTGTGGATGCCTTGTCCTAGATAAAACTTAAATGGAAAAGTATTTACAAAGTAGGCAGTCACTGCCTGTACACTAGGCTACTAAAATGACAATTAGGGGAGACCTCTTATGATCACCCTCTCTGCATACCCCCTCCCCTTTTGAGGCTGAAACGTCATAATCGTAAAAACTCAGAACACCTATACCGCCTCCCCGAACTCTACTAACCCCCTTCACTAACCCATAAACCCTACATAAAGTTTTAAAATGTGCAGAGGAGAAAAAAAGGGTACTAGTGCAAGCATGAGTTTCGAACCACAACCTCTGATTTAAGAAGCTGTCTGCAGGGTGTTAACTCCATCGACGTACATACTTAGCTGAGGACTAGCTCAAGGACTGTCAAGCCACTGCCAAAATTTGAAACAAACTTGACAAAGAGGTACGTGTAATTACCATCATAAAATTATCAATCCCCAATCGTACAGAACAGCTAGTCGTGCGGATAAAAGAATATACACCCACAGCACCATCAGCGAACGACTCGCGCGAAAGTCGTGCGGATAAAAGAGGGAGCAACCACGTCTCCTCGAATGTGCGGATAGCCACTTCCCATTTTAAATTATAGTGCAAACACAATGAACCTCTTGTGAAACGCTAGCAGTATTACTATACATAACTAGTTCATGTGCTCAACACTAACAGTACAGTAAGATTAGACGTCACCGGAACAAAAGAAGAAATTGTTATTGAATGAATCATTCATCATTGTCAGCAGTCTAGTTACTCTTCGGTAAATCAAATGCTGAAACACTAACACAGTAACAGCCTCAATTCTACGCCTACTCACTGAGATAGCAGAACTAAATAAGTCAAATACTTTTAGCGATAAAATATACATCTTCCAGCAACTTATAAGCTAAATACTAGACTAAATCTGCTTGAATGTCTTCCATAAACATCATTAAAACAAGCTCTTTTTAAGAATACAAAAATCAAACATTATCCTCATTAACTATGACTACCAATGGCCAAATCATACAACAGGACTGAGGAAGGCAAGCCATAACATGAATAACTCACCCAAAACACGAAACTTATTATTATCAAGAATATTTTCGTAGTAGTGGTACATGCCCCCATCTTAGTCCAAGTGTAATCTTCACAGTGTAGGTATGGTTGGATCTCTCGGTCAGTTTGTTATCTCAGATTACTCGCTGACAAAAGTAATGACTGAACCCCGAGAAAGTCATATGACTTGTTAAATTTTGTGGAGACTGTAGCCATTTAAGAATAGTTTTATAGAAAGTAGATTCGCGTAGAAGCAATTCGCTTACCATTGAAATACAGGTTTCAATTTTTTTTAAAAACCCAAATTATTTCGGGTTTTTTGTTAGCATCTAACTGAAGAAAACTTATTGTGATATTTTGCAAACATCTTAACAGGAACACTTAAGATCCCGAAATGGCACAAGGGCTAAAGCTGACCGTGAGAAGAAACCGTTGGCCGAACCGCGTCCTTGCCATCTGCGTTGGTTTGCTGTCCAGTTCAGTGTAAGAGTAGCTGCAGAGGCAGTTGTAAAAATAATTTTAAAACATATTTTGTGTACGCTTTACAGCAGCTGCGGATGCCTCGTGTTTATTTATTTAAGAGTCTGGGGAATTGTTGGTGGTTGGCATATTCATTTGATCGTTGCCATCACATCTTCAGGCTTTTGTCAATGCGAATGTTGATTTGGCGTTAGGGATCCATAACAAAACACTCAAAAGCCGCTTCAGGTCGCACCAGAGATCATGTAACACTTGAAGAGGGGGTTAAATGTGGTAAATCAAAGTTGAAAAATAGAAAAAGATGCCTTTACAAACCCGCCCTAGTTTTTGCACAAAGCATCCGCCCGCTAAAAATTAATAACATTAGGAAGGAATGCCGAAAAAAGAAAGAAGAAAATGAGAGGCAAGTCAAAAATTAAGTAATACAGATAATTCAATTAATTTCATCCTTAAAAGTAAATAAGATTAAGTAGAGTTTGGGAATATGCATGGATTCGCGACAAATGTAAAACTTGTTTGTGGTTGGACATTTATAATCATACAAGTCAGTTTTCTTAGTTTTATAAGCAGAATACATTCATGGGGGATGCATTAACTGCTAAATCTGTATCAAGAACATGAGAGAAGCTGGTGGACATATTCTGCAAACACACACACACACATATGCACACATGTATCACCTCTTCACACACACACAAAAGAGAGCCTATTGACATTAAAAAGTCCCTGATAATGGTAACATGCTTTCATTTGTGACTGATTCAGAAAAAATATTATTGTCACAGTCAGATTTTGCTGAAGAAAATTGACCGCAGCAACGCTTTTACAACAATTCTGAGATGCTTGATTGGTTCAAGTAATAATCTGTGGCATGCTGCCAAGGATTAATGCTGCCATTCGGCATTTACTCACAAAAGCTGCCTCTGCCCACAAGCCACTGGCATCAGAGGTGGGGTGTGTCTTTGTGTGCGTGCACTTGCGCATGTGTACACTTTTGTGTGAATGCGTTCACTCACTCAGTGAGTCTTTGATTCAATAACATTTTTCTTTGATTTTTTAAAGAAAATCTCTAAAATTTGATAGTCATGCAATTTTAGCCACATCATAAACTGATGTTTAAGTGCATAAGGAGGTGAAGGATGTTCCGTGACCTCTGTTAGGTCGTAGAGGAGTGGAGTGTATGAGACCCCACTTTTCTATGGACCAGCATCATGAGGGTGGCGCCCATCTCCTCTCCCTCACTGCCTTACCTCCCCTGATCCATGGGATCAGGGATCCACTTGCAGCTGGGCAAATTTAGGGCAGGAGGCCACAGCACATGGGAATCCAACTAACCCTGCCTCAGGTTCAGAGGCCAGTACTCCAACCATTTCCCCAACAAAGTGATGATAACGATAAAGGGTGATTGAGTTTTAACTTGTATTCTGTTTTATTATTTTCGCCAGTCAGAGCAACCTGTATCTTAATGAGAAAGTGTTTGTTGGAAACAACATGCACTATAAGTATAACAGTTTAGTGTGTACCTTCCTGTCTTCCCCCACTCACGCTCTGTTCGCATGTTTTGTTTAGGTTTTGACAGCCCATCTTCAACAGCGAGAACTCCCACACTGGACTTCCTTCTGCATGTATTACAATTCTGTGATAAATGACCAGTTTGGCAAGTCTCATTTTAACTGGGAAGTAAAGGGAGTTAACTATCATATCCTACGCACGGGCTGCTACCCTTTCATCAAGTACCACTGCACTCGTGGTCCCAAGAAGGATCTTGAAACAGAGGACAACCTCTACACTGGATTGAAGCTTCTCAATCTTGGTGAGTGCCCAGAAAATCATGCTGACTGCTGCTTGGAGTAAAATGTGTGCTAACAAGAAATAAACTGAGGCACACTGCATGTAATTATGAAGACAAAGTCAGCAGCTTGGGGGCTTACTGCCTTTTTAGACCAAGTCTTTCCTTTCACAGATTTCTTAACCATCATATCTGCTGTCTGCATATAAAGGTGCTCATAAAGTACAGAGGGTGAGCAGGACTTAAACCATTATTATGACTTGAAGGACAGATAGGAACACTCATGGTCTGGTCCAGAAGTTGTAGAAAAGAACTGACACTGAATTTCTTTTCATAGACTACTTGTTATATTTCTAATCTATAATGTATAAGGCTGATGTAATTTTTGGAGTCATTTGTATCAAAAGTGCTGCCACATGCTTATTTTTATTTCTTCCCTTCCCCTTTCCGGTGTCTTTTGGAACAGGTGTTCCCACTTTGGCATATGGCGTAGGCTCATGGATGTTAGCCAAGGAATCAGAGGACGTGCAGACAACGAAGGGAAAAGTAAAGATCTATTTTCTGAATAAAGAAGACCCCAAGGCCTTCTACTAAACAAAGACAGTCTGTGCTGCTCCGTGATCATGCTTGTCTTTCATAAAGATATTTACTAAGCTGCAGATGCCAATAAAAATGTTCCAATAAAGTTTCACCCTGAATAAAATCTGGTTGTGGAAGTTACTTTTGTTTTAAGCACCACTAACCACATTCTGCTGTTTAGCATACTTGAGCCGCAAAATCAGCGTGGCAGCATACAGCCTATTTTTTTTTAGATTTAGTTTTAGGAAAAGACAGGAGACAAGTACTAGTAGTAGAAAATATATTTCTGCTTTTTGGACTTTAAAAGAAATTTACTAAGAGATTTTGGAGTGAAATTTAGAGGTGCATTTTAAACATGACGTCCCAGACTTATGAGCTGACATTTGTCGCAACAATTTTTGTCATTTTTATTTGCATTTTGCTTGTCATCCTGGCAGTGAATCTGCTTGTTACCGTCTTGAGATTTGTATTCAGTCTTGTTTGGAAACTGTTGCACATAGTTTCAGGGTCCGACAGAACAGACACACTCCAGTTGGGTGAAGAAGATAAGATGCAAAACAACATGAAAGACGATAAGACAGAGGCTGATTGCATAAGTTCACCAGTGAAGGAGAAAAAGAGCTGATGAAATTATATTTTTGAGTGTATGAGCTGGCTTTCTAAAACTGTTCATTCCATTCTGTTTATGATAAAATATTTGGTAAGAAAAAAATTCAACCAAGTAGTTTACTATGCCAAACCAAACATTTGTCTCAGTGCATGACCCTTCTTCAGGGTTATTGCCAAACAGGTTAAAAGAGACAACAGGGTGACCAACTGTGCATGTGTAAAGCTGGAAGAGAGGAGGAAAGAAACTTTAACACAGAAACTATGAAGCATTCTTTAGTCAGTGAATTTTTAGGGTTTTTCCTCTTGTTAGCCTTATTGCTTCAAAAATATTTGCGCTTATACTAACTTTGCAGTTGAATAGTAAATATATTTGTTCGTAATAAGGGCAGTTAGAGTTAGTCTTCCGAAATCTCATCAAAATGGTGCTACAAATTAATGGGAACCTATGTGTAAAATTGATAATTGTACCATAATATAGATTTCTACATATATGCACATGATGTCTGGTGTTTGGTGGACATTTCTTTAACGTTTTTAAGAAAGGGATCTCAAGCGATTAAAAAAATTCTATATATGAATGGGTTTGTAGATTAAGTGTGGTGTACTGACTGCATCAGAAGTGTTTTGAGTTGTGGATAGTTGGAAGTTATGGAGTCCCTGTACTACAATTTTGTGCATGTTAAATGGTCAAATCTTGATGGTAGTTTTCTTCAACAAATTCTGTGATCTGCCCTTTAGAGAGAAATCAGGGATGGAGAAATTACAAAACTTTCACTAACCCAATGGGCTAGTAACTTTTGAAATTCAGGCCCAGGTAGTGGTGGTGGCTTTTTAAAAAATGACTACAGAAAATTTATTTTTTATTAAAGTCAGTAGCCTGATGGGTTAGTGATTTATGATTTTTAATGGCCAGCCAAGATCTCTAGTGACCTGGGCCCTCCAGACCACCGTATTTCCCAATCCCTAGGAGCAGTGATGTATACTTTGTCCAGGTTGTGAGGGTTTTCAGTTATGTTACCTTGACTACATTAATTAAACCTGAAGGCATTTACTAAGAACTGTTTGCTTTGCAGTATTTTAGGGTAGTTACATTGCAGTGGTGTGTCTAGAGGTATGCTAGTAAGATTTGATATAATATACATTCTAGTGTCGATGGCAAAGACTGGTCTAGTCTATCTCAGGCTAGAACAAAGAAAGTGCCGGTAGAGTTTTTTCTCTGGATCCGATTTGTTTGTTTGTACTCTACAATGATGGCTGCAGGCAGTCAGGTCAGTTGTATTTAGAGGTTCTTATGCAGAGGTTACACACAATGTGCTTCAGTTATCAAATCCCTATTTTGAAAATGACAGTAATGATTCATGCCAGCTTGTTTTAAAGATTGTTGTTAGTACTGTACTAAATAGGTTTTGATTGTACAGGTATTTTTTTCCTGTTGTATGATGGGAGATTTTTTATGACTTCAACCACAGTTGACTGCTCACAATGCTTATAAAAGTGGCAACTGGATGTGAATAGTGTGGCGTTCTAGATAATAGAAATGGGCGCTTAAATCATTTGTATTGTGCACGTCTGCTTGTGTGTTTGGCTGTGTCAGATCTTTTTAAAGATTGGCATGGTACTTGGTTTTTCTGTGATGTTAGTGAGGCGAGGGTTACTGGATAGGAAATATTCCTTTTATCAACATCATTAAATCCTGATAGAATTCTTTGACACTTTATGTTGTATGTACAGCTGAAGCTTGTCGATCAGTACTCTGCACACTGTTGCTTGGAACTGCTCGAGTCAATGGTAAAAAAACACAGCTGATTTCTTCCTTGAAACAAAATTTAATCTTACGTGCAGTCAACGTACGTCACCTGGTGTAAAGGGAGGGAATACGTCATCTCACCAGTTATTTCGGGACTGCAAACAGCGCACACTACTGAGAGCATCAATAACGTGGAAACTGTTGATGTTAGAACTTGGATAGCCGTCAGTGTGTGGGCATGTTTCCTATCTTCCAACTTCTTTCAACCTATCTAGTGTGTGGGCACGCGTATCGTTTTTCCTATCTTCCAACTTTTTCCAACCTATCTAGTGTGTGGGCACGCGTATCGTTTTTCCTATCTGCCAACTTTTTCCAACCTATCTAGTGTGTGGGCACGCGTATCGTTTTTGCATCCCTCCAACTTCTTTCAACCTTAAGCTTGTGTACCTGCATGTTTCTGTGTGTGTGCCGGCGCGCTCTTCCCAGTGGGCAGCTCGATAGGCAGACGAGTGCAGCATTCATTAAAAGCAGTGTAAGAAGGCAAACTAATCCTTTGAGCTTCAGGAAAACCATCGGAAAAAATGTATCGATCTGCGTCTTGTGTTTTTCTTCCTGTCCTTTGCGCGTGTTTGTGCCTGTTTTGGTCCTCACCACTTCCGATTCTTTGCAGCGTCATTGTAGTGATAATGAAACAATTGCATTCAAACGCGCATCTGGAATATGTTGCCGCACGCACGCCTGCCGATGAAAAACTGCACGAACGCTCTTAATTTGGAAAGATGGCGTCATACAACACCGAGGTGAGGTGCGAGCAGTGGAATGTTTTCTCACAACGGTGGCCAGACATTTGAGTTGGCCAACGGCTCTCAGGGAGAAGATACAGGAACAAACGAACACGTCGAGGGCTCGTGTTCTTGAGCACTAAACAGAAGGTCTCGGTTTCGAGAAAAGACAATCGTGTGATTTCTCCTAGCCTGCTGTGATGATCAGCATTCGTTTGTAAAAGATGCGCTAGTTCTATTCCTGAAATAGCGGCATAGCCTGGGCAGTCTGTTATAATTTCTTTCGCTAAATATACGGCTTCCGTCCTGAGAGAAACTTCAATTAGCTGTCTGGGTTTTTTTCTAGTATATTTGCTTTTTGCTGGAAGATGAAAGTTTTATAAGGCCAAGAATACGCTTATTTAGCACAGATTTCATTATCTTTAGGATAGACCTAGCCTCTGCTTCATCGTTCGGGTTCAGAATCTGCTTTTTTTCCTGCGGGAAAATGAACAACACTATATAATCCGCTTGCCGACTTGCAAAGTCACGGATGTTGAAGCCTGTTCACGATCGGCGCACTGCGGGCGAACCAGCTGTTTTCCCGACGATTGCCCCACAAGTCGATGCATTGACGTGTCTCCCCCTGCAGCTCAGTAAAGCCGTCTTCGTGAGGAAGGCTCCACCCACCAGAATGTAGACGAGCGTTGCAGAGGTTCCTGTATATAGACTCACAGAAATATTTAGCCTACAGATATGACGTCTTCGTGAAGACTGTCCCACAAGCCCACGGGCTGGCAGCTTAGCCTCCCTCCTGAGAACACCCCCTATCCCCAGCTTACCAATAGCACCGCTAGCTGCCAGTATAACCCTCCCCTGCGTACCTCCGTCTATATGTAAATCTAGTATTCAGACTACGATGAAGTGGAATTTCGGCTAAACATATTTCACCACTGCCGCTTCCAGTTCATTTTTAGCGTTATCGATCTCTGTCACATGTCACTCCTAGGTTGTCACCTGTCACTCCTAGGCAAGCCTGTTCGCCCCTCCCTTTCTCGACACCGGGAAGGTGGACACTATGTGGGTAGCTGCTCTAGGCCGGCCAGTACCGGTTTAATCGAGTTTAAGGCGTGAGAGCACATAGTACTTTAGCTGGGAAAAGAGAGACACTCGGGATCCAGCTACAGGCACACAGAGTAGGACATACAGGGAGATGAAGTAGGAAGACCAAGAGAAGCTGACACGTGTAGACCCACGGACCTCTGCCCCTCGCCATCTTAGCCGTTGGAAGAGTAGCTCCAGTTCTCACGCTGAATACACTGGAAGTATTTCGCCAACACGTCAACGAACAGACGCGTAAGTGACTACTGGATGTGCCTTATAAGTTAAGGACTGCTCTTACCATAAACTTATCTTAGAGTCTGGGACTCGGGTTGATTTAAGATAGGTGGTTTTATCCTGCCCGAGACAGGAGACGTTAAGCTAGAGGCCGGGCGAATACCAAGAGGAGGTAGGGGAAGTGCTGGTCGTGGAAGTGTCACAGCTTCATTGTTGGTCGTTGAATTGCTTTCGAACTGTGTATCGCAGAAGTAGTTGTTTCAGTAGTGACAAGAGTAGGTGCTCTGTTGTCGGTCACTTATTGTAGTTGTGTAGAGAGCGGGATCATAGGCCGTTTGGCAGTTTGATTTCCCCTCTGGAGTTTGATTATCTTCTTTGTCTGATACTGTGTGGTATGATGTAATCAGGCAGCGTCTTACCCTAGACACGAGCACGGAGATTCTCTGTAAATAATCTGTAGATATATTTGATGTTGTCGAGTCAGTGTTTGAAATATATGTTGAATAACGGTTGGCTGCAGTTGTGTCTTTTACGAGGGTGGGGGGTCTTGAGCTAGTAGTGGTTTGCCTGTGTGAGACTGAGCGAACGTGTCAGAGTATGAGAATCTTTTCCCTCGATAGATTTCTCTAGTTATTCTCATTATTTCATAGCGTCGTCACCCTTTGGTGTAGAAACCATTGACCTGAGGCAGTAAAGGTTTTGGTGACGATTGCTCAATTAATCTACATTTACGAGATCACCATAAAAGTTTGTTCAGTAATTCTGGAGAAGTCGAGTCCAGTAAGTTTAAGGTTAGGCCCGGAATGTCACAATCTCGAGCTTACATAGGGCCCGGGTTTGATTCTGGGCAATGAGACTGGGCTGTCAGCGACAGAGACCATGCACCCCATGACACAATATTTTCCAGACCTAATTTTTATGTGATTTTTTTAGCGTTCCCTTCAGCAGAATTTATTCTCTTGTCTGTTATTTCTCTTCTTCTGCAGTTCAATTCAGGTCAGCGGAACGATTCTGTCTCCCTCACCCCTAGAAACCACATCTAGAAGCTTAAATATAATGAATTTTGATTTCCCTCTGTGTATTAGAATTTATCTACCGCAGTCCATCTCTTCACTACGTCAGATCATGAGGTAAGGTAGACGCATTAGTTCCTTCGTCAGCCATTCCCCGTTTGTTAAAAAGGACGTGGAAAAATGGCGGAAAATTTAAAGGAACCATAAAGTCAGAAGGCATAGGTCACTCGTATTTGCCCCCCACCCCACTCCAAAAAATAACCCCAAAGAAAAATCGAACATCGATTTGTACATTTCAAATGTTCACATAGGTTTGTACTTGGATTTTCAAAGACATATTCACATAGGTGTATATGTATAGCTTGCATTTCATTTAGGTAGGCTTTTTAACACACACACACACAATAAAAATAAACATGGCCAGTTTTCGGATTTGATGTTCCAGGTCTCATTTCTCCCCCCCCCCCCCACCTCGGGAAACCAGCTTGTTGCTTGGTGCGGAGCTGCAGGTTATTATTGATTCGGTGTGTGCTACACGCTCGCAGCGACGGCGACAGAAGAAAATGCGCTGTGATTTGTCGGGGCTGTCCACTTGACGGTGTCCATGCGCTTAGAAAATGAGGAAGCTTGCATGGATCAATGCTGCTCGCGAGATGAGCTAAAAGAAATAACTTCAGCTGACATGCAGCCCCCCCCCCCGACCACCACCAAAAAAAGTGGACTTGATTTTGATGGCTACCGGATATGCGATACGTGTAAACGCCACAACTGACTCCGAAAAAGGAAAATTCTTAAGACGATAGCCTTTCAGAGATCATTTTAATGTTAAAAATACTAGTGATTCTGGATTTTATGGGGGATGGGGGGTGGGGGGATGGAGGGAGTATGGAGGTACGGCTGATGCGGTGGAACAAACGGTGTGCAGGAAAGAAAACCTATTCTCCAAGAAAACGGAGGCGACAGGCATAAGGACCGCAGGCGCGAGGAAGTAGAGCGAACGAGACAAGATATATATATATAGCGAGAGGCAAATATGTGTGCACTTATACTTTGTTATATTGAGGTACACATATAAGTCTACAAATAAACAGAAACATATAGTAAAACCATACGAAATATGATAAACGCTCGTGCGCACATGGGCCAGTGGCGTGCACAAGCACACATTCACACACATTAGCATGCAAACGATCCCAAACCCGCTCTCTGTCTTTGTCTCTCTCTCTCTCTCTCACACAAACACACACACACACAGATCAGAGCTGTTTGATCAGGAAATTTCCTGATCAGCAGCACATGTCACTGGGTACAGTGAGTTTCTCGCCTGGGGCAAAGGCGCGTACCGCGAGGCATCATCATCAGCTTCCGCACCACGCAGCAACAGCAACAACGACTTCTAGCTTGATGCACCGACACAAGCCTTTTAAAGCGCTGCCATTGAACAGTTCTCTTCTCCCCTTTTGCTTCTTGTCCTCTTTGTCTGCTTCCGTCTGTCCCTCTGATCATTAAACCTTTCTCTTTACTTCCTCCCCGCTCCCCCTCCACCCCCCCCCCACTATTCCGTTTATGGGCCTATCCATGATTCGATCCCTCCCTTCTCTGTTTCTCTTCTATCTCCTCTCGTGGCCGTTCCGTTCGGTCGCTCACCTCTGTTTTATTTGCCATCTTTGACCCCCCCCTTCTTTTTCCCACCCTACCCCTTTTTCATCCCTACCTGTTCCCTCCTCCTTTGGTCTTCTTTCCGTCTTTTTGCTGCTTACTTTTCGTTCTCCCAGACTCCTATTTATTTTTTTTTGTCTCTTCAACCTCTTTTCCTTCCTCTCTCTGTTCTTTTCCCATTCCCTCCTTCTCTCTTCTTTCCATCCCCGTCTTTTTCATATCTTTACCCTCCACGTCTCTCCTCCTCCTCTTGGCCCCCCCCCCCATTTTTCAATCTAAATCTTTATTACAGGAACTGGTCTGGAAGAAGACATGGGCGAGTGAACGCACGCGCGCACACACGCATCCCCACACAGTCGATGATTGGAGAGCATGGCGCGTGCGAGCGAGAGAGCTAACGGGATCGATCGGCTGGAGTTTATCATCAGGCGACCCGTGCATCTCGCGGGCGTACGCACGTCGCTGCTGGCGTGCATTGATTTCGGCTCCTCTTTGCACGCAGCCTCTTTACTTCCTCTGTCAGGCTTCTGCCACGTCAGTCGTGCAAACCCCAGTGTAAGCCCCAGTGCAAACCCCAGTGTAAGCCCCAGTGCAAACCCGTCTTCCACTACTTTGTGGCCGTCCCCTCTTTCCTTTCAACCTCCGTACCTCCCCCCTCTTGTCGCCTTCCTTCCGTTTGGCTCTTTTTACTTCTTCATATTTTGCTGTTATCACAAAAGACTTTTTGCTTAGAATCAGAGATTTTGAGTTATCTCAGTTGATCTCCAATGTTTCAAGGTACGTTCCTATCTGCCAAGTTCCTTTCTTTCGGCCCTCTCTTTGCTACGTGTTTGGGTACGGTAAGCTCCCTTTGGGCACAGGCGTCTGCCTACGGCTATGTGTGAGCGCTGCCAGTATCTTTGTTGGAGTTATTTTACGTTCCTATCTCAAAAGGGAGCTAGACCTCTTGAATAAATATTCGTAGCAGTTATGTGTGTATATAGGTGAATATTATATGTGTGTGCGGTCATGTATGTGCATTTCTGCGTGTGTACGTGTGTGAAGAAAAATATTTAATGGGCACGACAAACAGGAAAGAGAGAGAGAGACGCGGGGAAGTCGGAAGACGGGGTGAAGGTACAGAGAGGGTCTCTCAGATGCACGTGCTCTTACGTGCACGCATAACATTACTTTCTCTCTGACAAAATGCGAGAGGCAAATCTTCGGAAGCGCAGGCTGGAACTAGGGTGGGGTGCGCCAGCATTGCATATTCTCATCACTCACGCTATCCGCCCTCCGTCGCAGCTGTTCAAACGGCTGTGACGTGTTCAGTTAAGAACTCGCCACGACTCGGCAGACAGCCAAGCCAGCGCCGCGCGTCAACCTGCAAGTGACAGCCTCCAAGCTTCCAGTCGCAGGCGGCATCTCCCTCCCTAGCCACCCTGCTTCGCCCCTCCCACTCTCCTATCCCCTTCCTTGCCCTCTGCCACAGCTTGTTGCTTCTCAGAGCTCTATGAAAGCTGCGATGATGACCTCGACGAGAGGAGCTTGGAGTCGCTGCAGTTGCTGCTGTGGTTGTAGTGACAGATGGTGTTCGCGTTGACAGTGTTGGTGATATCGCTGTCCTAGCGGCTGCATCGTCTGTTGAGGGGGTTATGCCCTGGAATCACAGAGCGGTGAGTACCGGGCGAGCAGAGGTGCTAACGATGTGTGATGTCTGTTTATGTTTGTCCGCTCCACGGGGCCTGCTTGCTGGCTCTCAGATCGATGACGCAAAATGGGCATTTAATTAATATTGACGCCCCAGTGCTAGCATTCCACGTCTTGACATGCTGAAAGCTGTGTACATTCACCCAGCCCTTGTGCGGCTCACGCAGTCTCTTCTGCGAAAATTGCGAAAGTATGACAACTGATAGCTTTTAATAAAATGCCTTTTAGTAAGCGATCGCCATTTCGCAGAGTAACATGACACACACACACACACATTAATAGGTGTTCGTGTATAGTGAATGTATTGTAGGTATTATAGGTAATTTTCTTTGCTGCTTGATGAATGTAAGATAATAAGTTCGAACCAGGATACCTTGATCCTGGTTCATGGACTTTGTGTACAAGAGAGTCAGCAATTTCTGGAAAGGTATTAGCGAGCCGGGATTCTTACATTCCGTGTTAGCCGTCCATAAGCGTAACAGAGATTTAGTTATCGACGCCTGATAACGTCCGTCGCGTCACATCTAAGCAGGAGACGTCGGATTTTAAAAAAATGGTCGTGAGTTCTCCCCGGCGTGACGAAAAGCCGCTGGGCGGGGGCGGGGGGATCCTTCGACCACACCTACAGAAAATCCTACACACTGCCAGAGTAATCAGACTGTTATTCTGGACTACCATGCGGCAGGACTTTAGCGAGACGTTTCAAATGTAAAAACTTGACACCAAAGCAATTCAACCGGTACAGACTGGGGCATGAATATGAGCACAGGTAATTTTGAGACCATCATACTTACCCAGTTCCTTTATGGTCAACCTTGCGGTTTAAGAAAGGAGAGGTAGAAGATTCTGGAATGAATAAGCAAATGAATGAATGAATGATGAAACTACAGGAAATATATACTGTATATATTACTATATCGTTGCTAGTCAGGACTTGGACTGGAGTGGAAGGGAGTGTGGGTAGCGGGGAAGCTCTCGCGCGTGGGCAGTAGACTCCCCTGCGAAGTATATATGCGTGGGTAACTGAGGAATCTAACAGTGCAGAAGTTTCTAAGACAGATTACTCTTGTAATCAAATACGATTGTTGAAGAAGACAAGTTGGTCTTGTAATCAAATACGATTGTTGAAGAAGACAGGTTGGTCTTGTAATCAGATACGATTGTTGAAGAAGACAGGTTGGTCTTGTAATCAAATACGATTGTTGAAGAAGACAGATTGCCGTTGTAATCAAATACAATTGTTCAATAAGACATGCATCATGTTAGGACAATGAGAACTCTGTCTTACATCGGGGTCATGGATTTTTTTTTTCACCCAGGTGATTTGGAGCTCACAGTGTTGACGAGTTTCGTCCTCTGCCCTTGTTTCTGTGAATGTCTTATAGATCGCCTTCAATTGCATTTTTAAAGTCTGTCTCTCTAGATCCTCATCTGCGGTTGTCAGGCTTGAGATTTCTTTTCGAGCTTGTGTCGCATCCCAGGGAGCTACTGCTTTCGGACTGTGAACTCAATGCCAGTTGTCTGCCCGCGTCACGCTTGATTTTACAGACTGGTCTTCTTGTTGTGTCATCTTCATGAAAAATAACTTGCTTGGAAATCAGAGAAAATGTCATATTGTTTAAATGAAGCTTATCTAGGCAAGCCTTGCTACCATCGCAGTAGATATTACACGCGCGGGCGCACACACGTGCATATGCGCACACATTTATGTCTTGTGAAAAGGGGTGGAAGGAAATTCATCAGAACTTCACAAAAATGAACATTCTGAATGGAACCGATAACGGTCACAGACACATCATTTAGGTTCTCTCCTAAGGCCAGCGTTTCCTGTGGTTACCAGAACCACTGTCAAAGAGGGGCCGCACGCGTGGAGTGTGATTAATGCACAGGATGAACGAGAAAAGGAATTCTCCCCGGCAGCCTGCAAACGCTGCATCTGTTTAAACCGCCTCGGTGTGTGCGCTGTATAAGGGTCACCTTCGCACCAGGCATGAATGGGTGCACGTGCATAATCTGCAGGCGATATGGAGAGTGTTTTAGGCATTGTTTTGTTTATTCACTTCCTCTATTTTGTAAACGGAATCTCAGACATACTCGGGGTAAATTTCCATTGATTCATTTCCTGATCAAGGGTACATAAGAAGGAAATATTCATTTCCCAGTGGAAATGGAATAGGCACCACAAGTATTTTCTCTCTGTATAAAAAGCGTCCATGAATTTTAGATGGTGCACGTTCCCTACGGACATTTTTGTGACTGGAAAGCATGACTGCTGGAGCAAATCAGTCGAACGTAATGGACAAATCTCAATCTATACATTCATGTTTCGCATTCTTTTACACACATCATTGTCTCCCCTTCCGTCTCTTCTTTCTGTGTCTGCATTTCCAAAGTTTTTGTTTTTAAATTTCTACTTTTGGCTCAGATTCGTCCCTCTTTCCATCCACATGTCATTTCACTGCAGCAGTTGACTGAGCCTGTAAAAGTAATTTGATGCACGCGGCTGCTAACACACTGCTGTTCTGCATGTCTCCTTTTCTTACGTTCGCTTGCGTGAGACGAATTATCTGATGATTATTTTGCTGCTCTAACGCCGTGCCCTAGTAGATGGCAAATGTTTTAAAAGAAGCAGGGCGAGTGTTCCGCAAAACGTTCCCCTCAGGCGTGCATGAGCGTTCGTAGCTGCTCTTCTGGTCATAAGCGTGGTCGTAAGGCCCATTCGACCTTGGGTAGGTGCAAATTTACGACTCAACAGGAGATACGAACTGTCATGCAAGCCATCCCTGAACGTTACTTGTCTGTACAATGTGAAGGCATCGGGCTCCACGCTTCCCTCTTTAGTCAACTTTCTTTTATCCCAACAAGGTACTGGCAGCGTTAGACACACCCGTATGCTGACGTATGCAACCAAGGGAGCCTGCCGTACCCAAACACGTAGCAAAGAGAGAGTCGAAAGTAAGGAACGTGGCAGATCTTCAAAAAAAGATCTGCCGTCCATTTCTTTTAAATGACCCTAATCTTCACACGGCTAGCCCCTGGTGTACCACGTGTGCATACAGCGAATCCCTATTTTATATCGTCAGCTCGCTCACTAAGTGTGTGCTGGCGACTGGGATCCAACACAAACACAACATAGGACAAATACATGGAATCCTCAGGGTGCACAATATAATTAATAAAGAACAAATGAGGACAGAGCGCTATAAATCATCAAACGATAATCCCAACAAGGTACTGGCAGCGCTAGACACACCCGTATGCTGACGTATGCACCTTGAGGATTTCATGGTGGTGTGTGTCATATCTTAGGTGGTGTGTGTCATATCTTAGGTGATGTGTGGCGTATCTTAGGTGGTGTGTGTCATATCTTAGGTGGTGTGTGTCAGATCTTAGGTGGTGTGTGCCGTATCTTAGGTGGTGTGTGTCAGATCTTAGGTGGTGTGTGTCATATCTTAGGTGGTGTGTGTCATATCTTAGGTG
>SMGT01006632.1:730909-741464 GCA_004794575.1 Lanistes nyassanus
TTCCGCAAAACGTTCCCCTCAGGCGTGCATGAGCGTTCGTAGCTGCTCTTCTGGTCATAAGCGTGGTCGTAAGACCCATTCGACCTTGGGTGCACATTTACGACTCAACAGGAGATACGAACGGTCACGCAAGCCATCCCTGAACGTGACTTGTCTGTCAGATAATTGTAACATTACACGATGTGAAGGCATCGGGCTCCACGCTTGCCTCTCGAGCCAACTTTCTTTTGCTGGGCGATGTCTAGTTCACGGTCTTCACCCCCATTTCGACCAGTCGACGCCAGGCGTGTCTTTGGCCGTGCGTCTCTGCTAGCGGGTTTCTCCTGGAAATAATAATAACACCAGGTACAATCATGTCTTCTTAGCAGTCTCTCGCCATTTCTCCTACGCTGTATTGGTGGCTCTGTCTTTTGGTTGAAGCCTGTATGTTTCAGTAACTATAGCGTTTGCTTCTAGCAAAAAAGGATGAGGTGGAAAGATGACGTTTTACTGAAAACCTCGATGTGTGCTAAGAATCCGTCACATCTTGGTGGTGTGTGTCATATCTTAGGTGATGTGTGTCATTTCATAGGTGGTGTGTGTCATATCTTAGGTGGTGTGTGTCATATCTTAGATGGTGTGTTTCGTATCTTAGGTGATGTGTGTCATTTCATAGGTGGTGTGTATTATATCTTAGGTGGTGTGTATCATACCATATCTTAGGTGATTTGTGTCATTTCATAGGTGGTGTGTGTCATCTCTTAGATGGTGTGTATCATCTCTTAGGTAGAGGTGGGGGAGGGGGTGTTGGAGCGGGAAACACGGCAGTACATTCGTCTTTTTTGCTCGGTGCAGCCACATAGCTTCGATGAAAGTCTAAGGACTTCCGGTGTTCCCACTGACCCTGCTGGGTGGCTTCCTGGCCACATATTCGTCGCTTCCATGGAACTGGACACGCCGCCGTTGCCATGGTCCCGGCAAGTGGCTTCTGTCCAAACCGGAAGCGGCTGCCTGGTGCGATTTTCAGGCGGCTGCTTTAGTTATTCCATCGACAATTCTTTTCTTTCTCTCCACTCACCCTTGAGAAATTAACGCTGCCGTTTTCTCTAGCAAATATTAACATGAACCGACCGATCGAGTTAGTGTGGTTGATCGAACAATCTTTCTTGATATTAGACTGTGCTCTGCATAAGATTTGTGTTTGCATAACAATTTGGTAGACATTGCAAATAACACATTCATTCTTTCAAATGGCTGCACGCAGTGACGCGTGCTATCGTTTTGTCATTATGAGGGGTTAACAATCGGTTTCTGTAGTTTAACTGTTTGACACATGTTCCTGACAATATTATTCTTGTCCAAGGTGTAATACCGACCATCCACTCCCAACAGCTCAAGAGCGATTGAAGATCGTCAAAGCTCCACTTATGTCGCTAAATGCTTTCATCGGTAACAGGGTTTCTGGTGAGTGGAAAACGAAACATCGCTGTGTTCATATCATTCTTCACGTCCCTGCTGCAGTCCGTATTACCCAACTACCCTATACGTATCTCGACAACCATCTTCCGCATCTTTTCACGACAATTATGCAGCTTGCCTAATGCCAAGTTCGCACGGTTTGAACGAGTAGAAGAAAAACTGGATAAATCTAGTCCATCAGCTAGCAGCATCTCTTGTCGAGGAGAACAGGATGTTTTCACTACTGGATGACAGCATTCGTATAAAAACCGAATAGAACTGCGATCGAGCAGTCAAGACTTTGCCTGACTTCTGATAATTCGATGAAGAATTTAATTCTTTCTAACAAGCTTCATCTCCCGGAGACTTTAGTGATTAAGAATGTGTTTGTAAAGAATATTCGACCCACTAAAAATTAATTTATGTTGGGCTACAAACTGTTGGACTAGTTTCTTATGACGGCATTCATCCGAGCGATTTTCAGTTTAGCAGTGTAAAGCCCGCTTAAACTGTGAGCCAGATCTGTCGAGTGAAACGGATGAAAGCAAGCGGCAGACAGACGAATTCTTTTGTTTAAATTCTTCTGTTTTTTCGTTCAATATTGTCAGAACCTGTGAGGCCAGCTTAAGAGAACAAGCCAAAATGGGTTTGTCGGTTAACAGCGCCTGGACTGAGGCAAGGCCGCGCCACTCGTTACCATGGAGACAGCGGCCAAGACTGTAATAGCCGTCTGGATCAGTCATGGCGAAAAAGAAAATTGCGGTCACGTGATCTTGGTGAGACCAGCGGGGATTAAAATAAGTCATGGATTACAGACTGTTTACCTCTCTGAAACGAACTGCGAAGAAATTAGCTGGGAAAACGCAAAAGGAGCTATAGGGGAACTTTTGTTTAGCTTAGACCCAGCGTGAAAGACTATGTCGGACGATTATCTGAAACGGTTGGCCTTCTATCCCCCGACATCGCCTTGCATAAGAGAAGAAAGTACACAAATGAACAGAGACGTAGAACAGGAAGGAGGGATTGAAATTAAGTATTCTAGAAGACAGTGGCTTAGGTTGGGGCAGAAGGCCGCGAACACACACAGAGAGAGATTCTGCAAAACATTCTGCATCGCATTATGCAGAGATGAAACAAGTAGTGTTGCAAGAAAGAGATCAGACAAACTATCAGACATTTGGCCGGAGGCAGTCGCCTCTTGGAGAAGACCTGTAAACAGCGGAATCGCTCCCTATCGCAGCCTGTGGTCTGCGGCCTATCAACACTGCATCTGTCTGGGACAGGCTGCAGTCTTTCGGCGCCGACATTGACGTACGGAGACTCTCAAAATAAGAAGGAACGAAAAAGTCGCCAGTAAACATGGAAAATCCTTACAACGACTTGCATATGAAATAAATAAATATGTATGTATGTATATGTATATATGCAAACACTGAAAGGCAAAACGTGATAATACACACCCAGGACACACGCGTATAATATTACGCTTAGTCTGAACACACTCGCAGTGATAGACATTATACACAAGCACTTTTACCTAAGTCCTCGTGCAGACCAACCGTTATTTCACCATAAGGCCTTTCTCGTCGCTATGTTTGTCTAAGCGTCTAAGGTCCAAACACAAAAGTAATCCACCATACACGTCTGGGGTGATAATCATTGTAATAAGAGATCGTGTAACTTGCATGGTGTCAGACGATTGTAATTCTTCCCATCATCATCATCGTCATCATCATCATCATCATCATCATCATCATCATCATCATCATCATCATCATCATCATCATCATCATCATCATCATCATTTTTCAAAATTAAAATTTGAAGCATCAACGCAACAATGGAATTGTGAACTGTGTTAGTTTAGATGTTCGTCGTCCAAAGATTCCGGCAGGGCTGGTGGGTTAACTGTCTAACGCTGTCCTTTGTTCTGCCGTAGACAGTCTACAGACATATATAGACAACTGCGAACCCCATATAATGCATGTCCTTGAGTAAGGCCCGTGATGTCGAAAACACGTGGTTGCGTGAAAGAGCAGATTTGCTGATTTAGTGATTTGCACGTGTCCTCCATGTCACGTGCGGTTTACGATACATACAGCCCTGCAGTGCATGCTGATCAGCGTTACAGCGCCCAGCTTTTCTTTTCATGAGTTCAAGGTAAAAGAACAGGTGCAGACTTTTAAGGCCAAGTGTCGATCTTCTGCTGACGTGGCACAGCCAGTTTTTAATATCGCCTACACGTGTAAATTGATGTTATAGAAAACCTTTTGGTGATGTGGTTGTAAAGGTCATGCAGCGACGTAAAAAAAATGAAGGATGCATATGTAGTTTGATTTTTTTTTTCTTCAAGCACCACGCTGAGATTTGACGAGCTCTGACGAGGTGGAAGCTGATGAAAGAAATTTAATCAGGCACGCAACGCGAATACAGTTAATTAGTTATTTGTGACTATTCGATATCTTCCTACCACTCCTACTGAGTCCTGTAAAGTTACCGACCCATTTATCTTTGTCTTCTTTCTTTCTTTTCTCTCTGTCTCTGTTTCTCTGTCTCTGTCTGTCTCCCTCCCTCTGTGCTTCCCAGCACATATTTCTATTTCTTTTCTCTTGTTTTCCTGGCTGTTTGCCTCTCTTTCTGTCCGCCCATCTGTTATCTGACTGGCTGGCTGGCTGGCTGGATTTTCTTCTTTCTTTTCATCTTTCTCTCTTTCATAATGCAGACTCCTGCACTATCCACTTTTTGTTTAATCGCAACAGTTCATTTGAAGATTTGGTACTTTTTTCAGTCTAACGAAAAGGATAATATGCTTCGGCTGGCAGGGCGAATCTGTAGCCTTATAGCCTGCCCTTCTCGGCCGTAAATTTTACTTTTCTAGAACAGGAAGAGGGGATCGAACTGGGAACACGTGCAAGTTCTGTCGCAAACGTAACTCAATATTTTCGATTAAAAAGAAAACTGCGTTGGTTAATGACACACTCTAAGACCCGATTAACTTCGACGCAGCTTACTTTTTATTTTATTCTATTTATTCTTCCTTCACCCTCAATGGTGTGTGAAGACAAGACATAAGCAACAGTACAACAAAGCAACAAAAAGGTGAGCAGAAATTTACTAAGATAAGCAAACGAATTAACAACCTATTTTAAGAGGCTCTCTGAAGCTTCAATGGCTTGTAATGTTGATTTTACTGTTTGTATATAATTTGAGTGGAGGGTCCTATTCTCGTGTAGCCGTAATACTGCTCTATATAAAATGCTAGATAAGTTTTTGCAATTCATAACATTAACTAGTTTGAACCAAACTGAAGAGCTTTCCTAGCTTCATCTTCCGCTGAGAATGGGTGAAAGTTAGAAAACCGTACACAGGTCTGTCCCATCCTAAAGGTTTCCAACTTTTCTTTTAGCAGGCGTGGGAACCGTAGATTGTAAATATGTATTCTACTGCAACCAGATCTTTTGCGGGTAGAGAACTGGGATCTGGGAAAAGTGTACCAATAGACCTTTTTTCGTCAAGTTCTCAAACAAACAGATAAAAAGTCGAGGGCGCCCAGTCGGTCTGTAGTGTGTACAGCACAGCACACATAAATTTCTTACATAAAAGAGACGTCCTTACTGCCGTGGGTAAAGGATCTCTAAGTGACGTTGGCCAGAGACCCCCTTATTGCCGTGGGTAAAGGATCTCTAAGTGACGTTGGCCAGAAACGTCCTTATTGCCGTGGGTAAAGGATCTCTAAGTGACGTTGGCCAGAGACGCCCTTATTGCCGTGGGTAAAGGATCTCTAAGTGACGTTGGCCAGAAACGTCCTTATTGCCGTGGGTAAAGGATCTCTAAGTGACGTTGGCCAGAGACGTCCTTATTGCCGTGGGTAAAGGATCTCTAAGTGACGTTGGCCAGAAACGTCTTTATTGCCGTGGGTAAAGGATCTCTAAGTGACATTGGCCAGAGACGTCCTTATTGCCGTGGGTAAAGGATCTCTAAGTGACGTTGGCCAGAGACATTTCTTAAAATGCTCAGTTCACTTTCTCTCTTCCCCTTCCTAATTCTTTCTTTCTCTCTTCTTTCTCTGCTCCCTACACTGTCTGTCTGCTTCAGTCCATTGTTGGAGATACGACACGACATGTTAAAGTGGCGTAAAGTTTAAAGAAAGAAGGAAAAAAGAACAGGAAGAGAGAAAGAAAGAAAAAGCAGACGGACGGACAGACAACAGAAGGGCAAAAAGAAGAAAAGAGAAAGATAAAGTTTTTTCTAATGTTTTTTTAATTTTTCCCCCAAGAAAAAATATAGTATTGTTGTCAAACTGCCAATAGCTTTTATATACGCTAGTGCTGTATTTCCATATCCATTTTTAAAATGGCAAATTTATCGGATTATCTGTTCCGGAGAAACTGCAGTCGGAAGCTGAATTTGACATTGACGAGACACCCATATCTTTCTTTCTGTCTCTAAAGCATGCAGAGTAGCAATATACGTTCTCGTGAAGAAATAAATTAAAGAGATTTGAAAACTTCATACACGCACATCGACACTGCCTGATATTACACTTTAGGATAACTTTTCTACCTTCATAATTTCTCTTCATAGGAGAGCGATATCCATCACATCTTTCAGCGCCATAATTTTAACAGTTCTTAATATCTCTGCTTTTTTGGTATCTGGTCCTCTTTGACTGATTCTCTTTGACTTTTATCTTGTAGCGATCCTTGTTCTTACCAGTCATCGCACTCAATCAAAGCTGTATATTCCCTGGTGAGGGCATCGCATCTTTGAAACTATAACTGAGCGGTATCATCTTCAAAGTGTCGTATACACTTTAGATATATGCACAAAGAACTCTTTTTTAAAAGAGGCAGGCCAGCTAAGTCTCGGTGCGTGCGAACAGACAAACGACGTCTGCATGTTCTTCCGTCCCAACCCAACAGGCCAGCAGGGCGTCTGGCACCTCTAGAACGTTCCTCAGTCTAGCCGTGAGCAGAAAGATGCCAGAGCCCCTTGCAGGATGGTCGCTGACGTATAAACGCGAAGTCTTAAAAGAGTTTACAGGTTAGGAACGCAGTTTATTTGACCACTGTCTGGATGATAACGGCTGCCAAAACGCGTCTGCCTAGAAAATGAGCAGAAAACAACATGGTTTGTTTCCACTGAGATAGTTTTAGAAGCCAGAAACCCAAGGGCAGGTGACGAGGATACAAACAAAGAAATGATTATAAATAGACAGCTTAAGATGAGATTTAATCGTTTAGTTTTATCTACTGAATGTCTCAACAACTTATTGCAGATATTACGATATGATACCGAACTATCACCAAAGCTTTTTTCTCCCTTACATTTACGCTGTTCCTAATACCGCTGCTACTGCTGATTTTGTTTATTTAATTTTAAGTATTAGCATTCAATTATTATAACTTAATCTTAATAATTCTGTCCAAAGTGTAGGATTATTTACGATAGTCTTAATCTTTGAAACGCCACTAAAAAATCTAACATTTAACTGAATTAGAATCCTCCCACGAGAAACGCTTTTGTCTTGATTTCTTTGTCAGCTTCTTCTGTTGACTCTCTTCCCGTGTAAACCTTCACAGACATTGTCGCTGATCGTCTCTACTTTTACCGCAAACAGCCACGAATGTCTCTGTGCTGGGCGTGCACAACAGGCTATAGAGATTAAAATATCTGTCGGTCGCCTTCGCTGTGTTTGCTGTCCCACACTAAAGACGGGAATATGAAGAGGGAGAGAAAGCAGGTACATGGCAACAACTATATATAGACTGTATCCTAAGTAACCAGGAAAGTAAACACCTTAAAATATCCCGAGCCCATAAACCTAAGCTAAATTTAATAAAATCATCCCTTAACTCTCCAAATGAACTATGTGATGGAACGTACTTTACATGTAGGGACTAACCACACTCATACCCTAGGTACACTTGAAAGTAGCGAGTAACCTCTCAATGTAACCTCACATTTAAAAATAAAAAAGGCTGAAATCGTGTACAATAGTTCTGACACAATAGTTCAAATGGAAAGACACAATAGTTCATACGAAAAGTAAACAATAAAATATTTACTATCCCATGCAGTACAAAGGCAAGAAAGTAATGTAAGTCTCAAAATGCAGACATAACTAATACAGGTGTCAACCACCACCACAACCACCACCACCACCACCACCACCACCACCACCACCACCACCATCACGAGAGCGACGACCTTAGACCTTAGCACGCCCTCTCCCTCAGATGTCCCCTTCTTCCCTCTTCGTCCCTCGTCCCCGTCTGCCTACCCCCCCCTACCCCGCATAGAGCGAAATCACCTCAAGACGGAAGCCATTTCATTCCCTAGGAAACAAAGTCAACAGAACAAAAATGAATATTAATAGTCATTTTGTAGGCAAAACAGAGCAAGCGGTTGGGCTAATTTATTTAAAAAGCATTAGGCGAATCTTGACAAGTTCATTCAATCCTGCAAACCCAGATTAAGCGGCTACGTTTTCAGAGACAGCAAACATTGTTTTAAAAAATACGCAAACTGTAATCTTAATAATGTTTTTAAAAAATTACCGGAACAATAGTTTCATTTCTCCACTGGCCCCACACATTCTACTCACCGCAATGTCCTCTACATCTGTGCCGTGCAATGCAGCTTTCGATGGCCGACAGTGCGCAACACAACTTGTAACAAGCAGAAAGGTCTGAACGACCTGTCTTGTATTTGCAAGGCCGCCTACACGGTTATGTTTGCATGCGAGAGTGTCTCCACGTGACCATCCACAATGATTTAGTGTACGTGCTGGGCTTAATCCAACACTTAATTTAATTTGCCTTTTTTATGTCCCTGGCTGTACTCGATCTCGTTTCATGATAATTTAATTGAAAGCTTTTTGGAACCTCGTATCTGAAGAACTCTAATTGCCTCTAGCCATTTTTTTCGGGAGTACGTGCATGGGTATTAACTTTTTTTTTAAAGAACCATATTATGCTTGCCGTCTTCTCTCTCTCTCTCTTTCGGTCCTTCCTCCTCCCTCTGAGTGCCTCCAAACACCAGAAGAAACCATGGTTAGATTAAAGATATAAAGACGCACACTGTTTAATTTGTCCAGAGAGATTATCACGTGCCTGATGGAAAAGGTCAGGGCCGAGCAAGCGGCATCATAAAAAACACATTTTCGTAAACGCCAGCCGCAGGGGATCCCCCCTCCCCCGGGAGCTTGAATGTAACGCCGACTGCCGACTCGAGACAAAAACTAGTCGGAAGGACAGATGAGCCCAACAGGAGTTAAGTGATTAACACGTCGGAGTAGCTAACGTGCTAAGCTAACGCTGGCACGCAACAGCGGGCAGACAACCTTCATCAGGGGACGCCACTCTATGGAACTGCTTTATCAAGCTCTGGGTATTAAAAAGACGATTCCAGCCATGGCACGAGCAAAGATGCTAGAAGCGTTAGTCGAGTGAGATAAGGCAGTTCCTGTTGAAAGTTAAACTTAAGGGAGAAAAAATGTACTCCTTTCTGTGAAAGATGCTTTGATAGATGCTTCAGAAACATATCCGCGAAAGTTAACTAGATCATTTCTTCCTGGCGGGAGTGGGCATAAGAACCAATAAGGAAGTCCCGCGTCAGCTTACTGCGGAGCCACGTTGTTGACGGGGCATATACCTAAGGAAGAAGGGAGACAGATTTGCGGGCTTCAGCAGCCACTGCAGATTTCTTTGCCGAAAAGCAAAAGAAGGTATTGTAAGCTTTTGAGGTGTGATTACATACTTAATAACATTGTTATATTTCATTAGTATCCGTTATTGGTTGGAAGTATTTAAAATATTTAGATTCTTTTCCTTGGAGTGTACAACTCAAAATGTTCCACCCTTCGGTTGGCGATTGTGTGACCTCAGCCCTTTACCGGCCACACTTGGCAAATTGTGTCTAATAAAGGCAGGGGTTCCTCTATTCTTCTATACACCATTGCTTGGAGACTTGTTTTTCTTCTTCTTCATCCACATTTATCGCCCATTCAGTCGGACATTCTGTGCTAGTTTCTGCCCTTGCCCACGCATATGCTTTTGTGAACAGTGGGATGGGAGCTGTGCTCAGAGGGAGACGAGAATTCTCGAGGTCTGTTACTGGCCTTTCGCCTTCGTGCCGTTTCAGAGACGTTCAGGCACGAGCAGAATGAATTGCTTTATTGACTAGATCGATCGATGCAAGCCAGAGAGAACATTATGAACATCTGCTGAAAGGTCAGTGGCTGCCTTCCCTGTACTGTTTGCTAATATCTGCTAAAGGTGAGCAACGCGCTCTAATGTCGTTGTCTGCGGGGGAAGCGCTGGCAGTGAGTTTCAAAAGCACATCCCTCCAACAATGAGGACTTTGTTTAAGACAAGTTGTTGGGAACACGCAGTCATAACCAGAGTAAAAGAGCCATGGCGCCAGGGGGCGGCAGGCCGTTGGGAGGACAAGGCCTGGGTAGGAACGGAGTCGATCTGCAATCGCCATTTCTCCAAACGCCCTCCTTTCTTCGTCCACTTCATCCGCGTTATCGTCCGCCGAACTGGGTGGAGGGGCAAATGTTATTTTATGGTCGATCGAAAGGTATATTTATAGAAATCGACCCGCGTGGTTTTCGATTGCAGAGTCCGGCGCCCGGCTGTACAGTTTGTTTCCCGGCTAATGGTAACCCTTTACGAAAAGCACGCACGCACGCTTATATATACGAATATATTATGCACACACACACACACACACATATAAATGCCTCAAATTACATGTGGGGAGAACTTATAGTGAATCCAGTTAACATCTGATAATGTCTCAAATACATCTGAGAGTAAGGGGAAGACTTCAGCTTCCTTTTCTTTTTCATTGATTGATTGATTGATTGATTGATTGATTGATTGATTGATTGATTGATTGATTGATTGATTGATTGATTCATTGGAGTTTTTGATCTGGTGTTTATTGGGAAGGTAAGAGATGGTGATTGAGGGAGAGTCTCAAGCCAGCCCTATTTCCGGCCAAGCTAACAGTATGACAGGCACACGAATGATATGCATACCCTTGACAACCTTTGTAAGGTAGTCTCCCAGCCAATCAACTGTGGGTTTACGGACAGAGAAAAAAAAGG
>SMGT01006632.1:741681-756247 GCA_004794575.1 Lanistes nyassanus
AAAGGGCATTTACCTGAAAAATACGCGCGCTTCGCCTTAGCGTGAACCAACGTGTGTGTGTGTGGGGGGGGGGGGGCGTCAGGCGGTCAGCCAGTGGACGTCGCTTCCAGCGAGTAAGCGGTTTTATCCTGTAAAGGATTTGGAGTGGACGGGGAGGGGTGGGATTCCTTCGGCAACGTTGCCACGTGAGAGTTAATTTTCAAATATCAAGAAAATTGTGGAAATTTGTGATCCTAGGTATTGGCCGTAGAGAACTTCCATCATGGACCACCAGTCTCAGATAGACGAACAGACAGAGACAGACAGACAGACAGACAGGCAGGCAGGCAGGCAAAAGAAGGGAATTGCTGGGGAGAAAGGCAGACGGAAAGAGACTATACAATAAAGAACGTGGCCGTTCTGACCAATTTCATTTAAAGGAAAGATGCTGCAGGCAGGTGAAACTGCGCCAGAGCTGTGGCAGTGGTTGTAGGTTTATACAGAACTATAGGCAACGCCCACGGCCTGCTGGGATTGTTTACTCGTTGGACCGCGCACCTTATGGCTCACCTGCAGGCGAGCTTATCGACCAGCGCAACAGGTCTGACTGACCTTCACTCTGCTTCGGCCGTGAGGAGGACACGGCTGCATCAACTGTCGTCATCTATCTGCCTGTTTGCCTGTCTGCCTGTCTGCCTTCCTACCTTATTTCTTCGCTGCAGTTATCGCCATTTCTCCCCCCCCCCTCCACAGCTTGCTTATTGGTTTCGTGTCGTTTCTGTCAGTTAACAGGCATGACTTTTCCCGCATGTGATGCTGATGGGTCAGCTGATATCAAAAGAGGAAGTACTTTGCTTTAAGGGCTTTCGGTGCACGTGCAGAGTGCTTCGGCACAGAGTTTAGTACCTGCCAAATATATGTGCAGCTTTAAACGTTTGGGAACGTCATGCAGTACTTAGCGTGCACAGGTTAGTGTGGTTTGTATATATATATATATAGGTACGCACAGAAACCTGTATCTTTATTTCGAAGTGGGGGGAGTGGGGGGAGTGGGGAGAAGAATTAGGAGAGAGAGAGAGATCGGAGACGACATCAGCGTAAAAGGAAAAAAAAGGGGGAAAAGGAAGAAAATAGAAAAACAGAAGTTCAGGTATACAGTGCCCGGAGAAACACGCAGTTTATGTCGTCTGGAAAACAAAATCTGCGCACGATGCTTATAGCACATCTTGGACAGTGCTTTTCCTGCCTTCTGAAAAATCGTTGAAAGACGTCTATGTCTGTTAAAAATATTTACTAATTTGCTGCAGGCAGAAGTTGCTTCAATTCGCGATGTCTGTAGACAGAAGTGAGGGTTTTAATTAGAAGTGTTTTAGCCAAAGTAAAACTGTTTAAAGTGCGTTACGGACCATTCAGAAAATTTCGGCTTATTTTAACATTAAGAACTGAAGCAGTTTATTCTGCCATGGGGTCTGATGGTGTAGACTGTTGTATTCCTTCTGTGAAGGAAGATTCCGACACTAGTACTGCCCTGCTAGTGTTCGCTTTTAAAACAGTTTTTAGGAGGTCTACAACAGCCCGGAGCAGTGCTAAAATGTTAGCAGAGAAAACAGTTGCTAAAAGTTGCTAAAATGCCCGTGCATCTCATCTAAAGGACTTCGAAACAATTTTCAAAAAAGTTCTAACTTTCGTTCTTTAAACCAATTTTAAAGTTTATATGCGTTTTGTGCACCTGGGCTGTGATTTTTATTGTCTTTCAGCAAGTTTCCTATAAATGTCTTCCTCAGCGTCTAACAAACTTTATACGGACTCGCATCTGTACGCTGATACACGCGTACACTCATGCAGATTTTTTTAATGGAAGCACGTGCAAGTGTGCGTAAGCAAAAAAAAAACAAAAACAAAAACAAAAAAAAACCGTTTGTGTGCAGTTTGGATCTGAACAAGCAATCAGACTGATAGCCTTCCTACCTGCGCTGTCTTCTAGCTAACTTCCAAACTGCCACACTCCTCTCCTCATACACCACCAACCCCCCCCCCCCCCCCCCCCCCCCCCCCCCCCCCCCCCCCCCCCCCGACCACCAACACACACCATTTGTGCAGTTGTATTTTTTAATGCCCAATAAAAACTCTGGGGTGTGACAGGAAGATCGTCATACAGGTGTTAATGTATTGTCGTTATTTCCTGCAAGTGCTCTGTCAAATATTCTAGTCAGCTTCCTGCATCTGGCAGTAACTGATCTGCACAATTTAAAAAAAACTGTTTTGGAGTGCTCGTTCTTGTGTGAAGGCTTCGACACACATCATTCGTAGGAGACACGAAGGTCTTGTTATGAACAGCTATAGAAAGAAGCCTTGGAATGTCATTTTCTGATGGTCTGTTTCAAGACGATCTTTTCAAGATAGATTGCAGATGTGCAGAGAAACACAGACATACGTACATAAGTGTTTTTATCAAACATTTACGAACATCCTCCATTGACATAGGTTTTAAAAGGTAACGGGTGAGTGACGGTGTCTCAACTAGCCAATCCGGCCTCCAATTTTCATTTGGCTGTAACGATATTTCCTGTGATTCAAATGCAGCCGAAGTCAAATCTGTAATAGTTTGACTGGCAGAACGATGGATAACATTCAAACGTGGTGATTTCCAGTCATTCGAGTTCAGCGATGAGTACATTTCATCCTTTACTTGGGTTGGTTTTTCTGCAGGCGAAAAAAGATCCATACTTCCCGCGTGATGCTAGCGGCCTTAGCTGCGGTCAGCAACAGAAGACAGACGGGTGTTGGAGCTGGTCTGCTGCGGAAAACCCACAGCTTGCAGCTGCGTTAAAGTGTACTGGTGTACAACGTTCAGTGTTGGGAGCCTCGTCGGTGAGGGTCCACAGCCTCGGTATGTACAGCACGGGGCCCTCCTCGTGGTCACAGCCATGACGTCATCCCCACCCATGTCGAAAGAAGTGGTGGTCGGCGCCTTTGTGCTCGTGATAGTGGTGATGGTGATTTCGTCACCCGACAGCGACGTGTGCAACCTGCGGCGGATGTTCAACTCCAGGGAGCAGTCGGCGACATTCCTTGCAAGTGAGTGATGACACGTTGGGCGTGGGTAATGGGTGGGCGAGTTGGTTCTTTCATTCGTTCATTGCTCACCTGAATTCATTTGACCTCTCTCTATATATATGCACGTGCTCTCTCTCTCTCTCCGGCTGAAGGGCATAAAAACTGTGGTCTGTGTCTATCAGACATTTTTTCTCTCTCTGATCTCTCTCTCTCTCTCTGACTGCCTTGGTGCCTGTGTTCTTCCGTCAGTCGCTCTGTCCATATTCCTTTCTCTTTTACAACTGTGCCGACTTCATGCAGCCAGGGCCTTCTTTTATCGCCGTCTGGCCGATGCAGTTAAAAATGATTGATGTTCGTCGCTTAATTGCCATCGTTATCAGAGTGTTGCATAGGACACCATAACCCCTCATAGCACCACTCTCAGCCCATCCCCTCTTTCACTGCATACCTTCCACCACCTATAGAAGAGTGCACGTTTGGGTGCATGAATAAGCAGACTGGATATCATAGACAGGCCAGCTTTTCTATTACAAGCTCCAGATAACACAGCAGATGAAACGAATTTAAGTTGTCTCGTGTTTTCTCGCGATAGCTTTATCTGAGATGAGGGAAGTCGGCGAAGTTCAGGATGAGCACAGCTCTCTTCCCACACACAATTCGCAAGACTATCGCGCACTGCAGCATGAAGAGAAGGCTGATCTCTTCACCTCCTTCTGAAGCCATCCATGCTTCGATAACCACCGGCATGCACAAACGTAAACAACCCGCCAAGATAAACATGACTAATGGAAGACGAATTGAAGGCGAGAAGAAAATCAATGGCAGAAAGCTTGTACTTCTGCGTTTGATGTGTTGATCAAACTAATGTCATGGGTCAAAGGGTAGGAAAGACAGCAAAAGTAGAAGGCACTTGCAGCGTTTCTACCATTTATTGTTTTACGTAGAACATTCGACACGGTAGGGTTGTTAGCGAGGAGAATTTGTTGCTTTCTGATCAATGAAAAAGAACATTGCAGTTAGAAAAAACATTTTAGAGATTTATTAAATATCATCAGCGAAATGACTGTGTGGATTCGTGTAAAGGTACATGCTTTTGGCAGGATATGTGTGAAGCTGGTTGATTTTTTGTTGTTGTTGTTGCTGCTGCTGCTGGTTTTATGATGATCATGATACGGCTGGCGTTAACGGTGGTGATAGGAGAGGTTGTGGGAGGGCGCTGTAACATAGCCATAAGGCTTTCTTGGTGGCACAAGTACTTTTTCTTCATGTGGCATCTGGTCGTCCGGGGTTTTCTCTACGCACTCCGATTTCCTCCTCCTTCCTCACCCCCTTCCGCCCATCTCCCCGTCCTTTTCTTGTGATAAAACAGCTTTGTTGGTGAATTGAGGTTAAAAAATAAACAAGCAAGCAGTTCTGAACGGCAGTCAGAGCAGCAGAGGAAGAGATCGATACGTAGAGGAAAGATGGTAATTCGATGTTTCCTTTAATGAAATGACCACGACATTCTTTGATCTGACAGACATAATATCACGTGTGACGCACACGGGGAAAATTTATTTCTTCAATAACGATTTGAACATTTGTTAACCTATTGTCTTTATGTTGTAATATGTATAGAATATACTTTCTGCTAAGTACACAATGTTACTAAAATATTTTTTTTACAATTAAAGTATGAATTGAAGCGAATGTATAATATGTACGAAGAAGAGGGATAAAGCAAAAAGAAAACTTGTTAATTTTCTGTTCGTGTCTAATGACAGCTGACAGAGCGCTAATCGATTGTCTTTATCAGGCGAAATTGAACGCTCAAAGAGAGAATGACTTTTGGCAAGAGAAAGCAAACTTACTTTGTTTCACGCTCATGCTTCTGTCATCCTCTCCTCCACCACACCCCACCCCACCCCACCCCACCCCACCCCCACCCCCGACCCTTCATCGTGGTCTCCTGGCTTTCCCCAAATCTCCCCACCCACCCACGTAACCCAATATCCCCGTCACACGTCTTTCTGGCACTCCTTCTAGCTTCTTAGCCAATCTGACGTCCCGAAGCAGTCTGACCCCCGGAACCAGTCTGACGCCTTGGCGTCCCTCTTCGCGTCCTCTCATTTTTCTTGATTACTGCAAGTCCGTGTCAGCGGGGCTCGATCACGATCAGTCAGGCTCAGGAAGGACGTTCACGTCCCAGCCACCGCACTTTTACGTTTCTGCGCCGTACTGTCGACGTAGGCTACAGGAGCTGGCCGGATGAAAGGTTCAGGCTAGAAATTTAAACGTGCAGGGCTTATTTGATCCGGGCTGGGAAGGTGCAACAGAAACACTGAATGGAGGGGGGTGGGGCAGTAAAGTGGGTTATTAGACGGTGTGAATGGCGCCGAAAACCTGATTAGAGAACAGCCATGTTCTTTAGAGAAATGTCAGCGCGTTACGTGAGCTGAATGTCTATTTTTAGCACTGACGTCAAGCGCCGACTGACGTCTCTCTCCCTCTACATACCAGCGCTGTCCGTTTGGGTTCTTGAGGCGAATAGACGCTTCCAAGCAGTTCCAAACGACACTTCACCCTTGTTTGAACTTGCTGAATCGTATCTCATTTCGAAACGCATGTGCATGACCTTCTGGGCTTCGGTCAATCATGACTGACAGCAAAATGCATTAGTTTCCACCCCTGAAGTCCATTAGAGCAAAAATGCGATGTCCTGTCTGTTTATATCACCGTTTTACCTTCTGACTTCTGTTCTTTTTCCTTGAAACCCTTCTTTCTCCCTCCTCCCCATCAAAGTGACTTAAAGAACCGTGTGGTTTAGCCTGCTCCCATAATAAAAACCTTCGCGTGGATGTTATCGTCTGTGTCCTTAGGCTGCTGACGTCATTACAAATATGTTTTATTCGTCATGGTTACAGCCGGAAAATGGCTACAAGTATATGAGCGATGATATTAATGCTTTTCCTTCATTTTGTGTCATGCCGAGAATGTCCATGATAGAACTTGAAGGCTTATATTTCGAAAAACGAAGGCTGTTTTTCGCTTACATGTGATGATTGATAAATCCAGGAATATTGTGAAGAACCAAACCAAGAGATTTGAAAACAAAACTGCCGTCTGGCACATGTTCTGTTCTTTGCATACGGACGCGGCGAGAATGACACCGAAAACTATCCGTACGAAATATACGGGTACTGCGATAAACTGTTAATGAATCCTCCGGTTGCATCAAAAACGGATCACCATGCACGGTCACGGGATAACCTTGCCAGGCCTCGCCGCTAACCTTGGCACGCGATGCCAGAGAGTGTCACACAGTCCGTGATAGCCTCCTGCCAAATAGAGGCTTCAGGCCAAGCGGTTCCCCGCCTCAACGATACATCATCCGCGAGGCTTGTAAATTACCTGTCACCCAAGAAACACTCATCTTGATCTAAACGCAGATTGGCTACAGCTGTATACAATATATATAATATATATTACGCTAAAAGAAGTGCATTGTTTGGAGTTCTAGATAAAAATGGTTTTTCCCCCCAATTTCCTGAGCCCCAAACCTTTGCCTGTGAGGACCTGAAGATCAACGCAGCCCGCAGTCTGGGAGCGCCATCTACATCATCAACGGCAGGGTTCTCGGATATTCGGTACGCCAGAAACAAAGGGAGGCATTTACAACTTGTCTCCGTGCATATGTAAATCTCTTTTCAAATCCAAGGAGCAAGTGAACTCCCCCTTATGTCTCTAACAACGCGTTTTCTATCTAGGAGCGGAGTTTCGTGTAGGTGGGTTATTTTTGGGGTGGGGGGTGGGGTTAAGGAAGACTGATTGCGCAATAGCAGACGACAACCTTGCTTTGAAAGGTTTCGCGGGTTCTTCCCTCACCCTTGGGTTATCAGCCGACCGCGTTGAATGACAGTATTCTCTGTAATTAATTCCACTCTCCATCTGGGGGTGCTTGTGTGATGAAGTACATCTGTGCGTGTGTGTGTATATGCAAATGTGGGGTATACAGCAAGCAGTATGACTCCATCATGATGAATGTCATGTCGTGGTTCGATGAAGCCACCACAGGCAGCTGTGGAGGAAAGGGGGGAAGGGCTGCCGTGACTGCATGGTTCGAGAATAGGTATTTCGCGGCTTACGACGGTGAACCGTTATTTACTTTCACGCGAACCTGTGCCCCAACGATTTTGAGGTGATGTCCCCTCTTCATCCTATTGGAAAAGCAGCAGCAAAAGTATTTCTCTACTGGACACGCTTGAATAAATATTGATGACATGCTTGAATAATATTGATTCTTCTCTGAGGCAACGAATGGGGTTGCAACCGGTTTATGGTCTTCGAGAACCGTTCAACAAACCGTTGATCAAGTACTCCTCGTCAGGAAGGCGTTAAGCTATTAGCCGAGTACTCTACCACACGAACACGCACACACAGATCTTCGCTGACGTCTCCCTGAAAATGTCGGACATTGGACGCAGTGTTGCGGACTGTTGGATTTGCTCTTTACTGCACGCAGTGCTATTTCCAATTAGTCAAAATGTGTGAAGCCGAAGCCGAAGCTGAGCTTGGACCGTGAGACCGAGTCAAAAAATAACAGTCGAAATTAAAGGACTACTCCAAAGGCGGTACTCGCCATCCCCTCACCCGCCGAAAAAGAAAACGAGAGAGAGAGAGAGAGATTAGTGTCGTGCAGAGTAAATCATATCACCTAAACAGATACAGATTTTCGCTTCTGTCTCGTTGAGGATAGTAGGGTAAATGCTGTCTGTCCGTAGAACATTTACCGGTGCTACGCTATCAGTTGCAAAGTCGGATCTTGTGGGGCTTAGCTTAAATCCTTTGATAATTTATAGGAAATGGACAAACTCAGAGGGCGGACTGACTTTATCATATTATTTGCTGTATGTCTTAACTATAGTTGGTAGACTATTATTTGACATTCAAAGGTCTTCTTAGCTGTTACACAACCGAAAAAATCTTTAAAAGCGATCTAAAACAATGTACTCATGAAAAAAATATGGCAGAAATTAATTTTCTTCTGCAACTCAGTATATGGTTAATCTCAATTAGTTCTAATGATAAGGCAGCGTTCTTCGAAAGGAAGGATTTTAACAATCTTTGCGTAGGAAGAAAATCTTTGAGAAACCGTAGAACTTGCAGTGAGATCGCTTGAAAGATCTAAACAGTGTGATGGTCTGCTCTCCAGTGTAAGCTACTTGTAAAGTTTATAAGATTCCTAATCCTAAACTTAAACCGAGCGTAGTTCTTATCGACAGTTCGATGCTCGCAAAATCGAAACAATTTTTGCAAGTCAGCTTTTCAGACATTTACCTTTCTCACCACGCTTTTTACACTGATTTTGTAGTTTAGGCAGTCTCAACTGTTTTCGTTTTCATTTTTCATTTCTTTCTGCGTCGCGAACAACAATCACAACGAAAGGACGCAGTTAGGGCAGAATATCCTTTTGTGAGCAGCGCCGCCTGTTAGCCTCTGCTAGTACTAATACCCGAAAGTCGCTCATTATAATTGCCGGACCCATTGTAAGCTCTTTAAAGTCTTGTCCAGGCGACAGCAGATTTAATTCTCCAGTTTTTAACAGGATCTAACTCTTGTCCATAACTAGTAATTCTGTTGGTTTTTGTCCCCCCAGAACCATTCTGGGATAAGGAGGAGATAGTTTCCGGGGAAGAAGAGACAGTCTTCATTCGAAGAACCAGCTGCCCAGTGCGCGTGCGCGGGCGAGAGGTTGAAGACGAGGCCAAGTCCGGGGTGTACTCGCAGTCCCTGCGCAATGGGAGCGAGAAAGACAGCAGTGAGAAGAAACATGGCGGGTTGGGGGGCCAGCGGAAGCTGAAGGGCTCCAAACGCAAGAGAAAGCAGGAGAAACGGAAAAGATTCCGAAAGAAGAAACAGAAGAAATCATAGACAGTTTTATTCACTGTAAGTATTTCACTGAATAAGTTTGTTATATAAGTATTTAAGATTTCGTATTTTACGAAAAGGGTTTGCACATAGAATTGTTCTACTGGTTAGGTTTTTGCAATGTATTTCAGGAATTAGATTTTACGATGTATTTATGGTGTACGTACTTTTCTAATTAGGTCTGTATGGCGCTAGTATTTTTTTGATTAAGCTTTCATGAGCTAGAGGTTATATTTTATTATAGGGGTGAACTGGCTTGAGAGTTGTGAAAATGTCTTATAAAGTTTTAAATGACGAAAGTATTAGATAAATAGGTTTGGCTAATGTAGTAGAGATCTCCTTACATTAGGCAGATTAAACATTTGTATTTAAGCCATACAACTATTGGCAAGCAGAAGACCAACAAGTATCAAAGAACTGGACGTTCTGTTTGTTGCCGATTGGACCTTGAGTCGGCGCATTTTGGTAAATTACACCATCTTGTTTCTTTTGTGCCAGGGACAGGAAAACAGATCAAACTTCAGTCTGTGCAGGCATCGCAAGGAATCTTTTCACTCCTTCCGCCGGACATACTTTTTCACCACGACGTTGGAAAGTCAGTGAGCGAGAGGCAAGCGCAGAAATGTCGTTATTTGCTGCAGACAGTTCACGTTGGTCGAGCAAGCAGCACCATCTAGCGGGACGTCAGCATGACCTGGTACTGTTGCCATTGTTGGGAACTACACAGAAGAGACTGTAGGGGTGGGGGGTGTCACTCATTTTGTCACACGCCTGAGACTTTCATCGCACCTGTTCATGCGTATCTTGCTTCCCTCACCAAGATGAGACTGCAGTGCGCAGTGCGTGCCATATCGGTTATTTCGCTCGGAATCACGGGCAACTGAAGACTCATTCAAGACAAGTTTTTGAGTAGACGAGAGTCTGAAGAACAGCGCATTTTTTGAAATGAGTGGCCAAAAAAATTGAACCAGCTGCTGTACCCTATTCTTGTGTCTGCCTCAACATGTTGAGGCAGTGTTTTCCTGGCCCGGGAGTAGGGTGATGTGAGCAGAATGGTGACTACTGTTGACTGACAGGGACAGTGATTGACACAAAAACCACATACGTCCAAATTTGAGAATTATGAGCGAGCAAGTGGCCTGAGATGAACATTGGAACGCATACAGCCTCGACTGTGCAAGGTCTGACCCGAGTCAGTGGCATAACTCTTGTAGTATTGACTTCATCTTTGGATGGCTGACTGTTGATGATGGTTCACTTCTGATGGCCGGAAACTGCCCGTGGAATCAGTCTTGTGAGACCAGAATAACCGGGGGTCACTGTGATACCCGTTTGAATGCGTCGCCCTTCATGCTTTAGTCCAGCGTATGTTAGGGCGGCCTCTGTATCCAGCTTAGTCTGTGTAAATTTAGTTTATATAGGGCTATTATGTACGTCGTTGTTAACAGAGGTCTGTAGTATTTTTCTCGCTGTATTTTGAAGTTGGAGTGTAGCCAGAACCAGATTCAGAGCATAGTTTAATGCTGTATTTTGCCAAATGAACACGTTTTACTAGTAGCTCCAAAATGCGTCTTTTACTTCGTGACGGATTTCGTTATTTTACGGACAGCATATTCTTGTTATGGTGTACCAATATGTCAAAATTGAAGGTGTGTTTAGACGAACTAGTGTTAGGGCTGAAGGCGCATGGCATACTCAGCGTTGCGCTATAAATCGTTAATCACTACAGCAGCTTGCTCGCCAGCTAGGATTTGGAGCCTCAGCCCGGTGATCAGTCTGGAACTCGTCATTTACTCGTGCAGGTGATTATCATTAGAGCATGAGGTATAGGGCTGTTTTTGGTCCTTTAGACATTTTTTAAAAAACAGACTTTCCTTTTAAAAGATATTTCATCCTTATGAAAATGGCATCGTCATCACAGCAATAAATCAGACGTGTTTAAACTACATTCGTTGACTGCGGAATCAGCCGAATCATCATACACCTAGATGCCTAGTTGATGTTTTACCGAGAAGCATTCTACGCTCTCGCGTCATCACGGGAAAATCCTCCATGTTTGCTGACAGAAGCAGATTGTTAATTGCGCAGTTTGTTTTCCCATGTTTCCTGTTGACATCTGTGCAGGTCTGCCATTTATTTGTTTCACTGCCAAACGATTAGGTGTTAGGAACATCCGAATGTGGCTGCAGTTTGCACCAAAACAGTAGAAAGCATTGTGATATATATTACGAACTGTTTGACTGAAACTGCCCGTGTTCAGCTGATTACTTGTTCAGTTTGTTGGTCGTGTCCTTTCCCACCGATTTGTGTTCGGTAGTGTATGTGGCTCACGTTGTCGGCTTCTCTTCTTGTGCTCCTGCATCGTGTCTTACCGTTCTTGGGCCACTCAAAGGTAGTAAAAGGGTTTCTCTCCACACGCAAGTTTTTCAGAGACATCGCTTCATCTAAGAGGATTGTGTTGAAGGCAGTGAATTATTATGGATTATAATACATAATGCATGTTGCAGAAGAACATCAAATGTTCACATTTCCCCTGGCCTCAAATATGAGCGTTTAGGCAAAGAAACTAGATTTTCGCCCGCTACACAGGTCTTTTCTTCTCCTTCGAGATAGATTATTTTCGTCATCACAGATTTTTATTCTGGCAGACGGGATATTTTTATCGGTTTGTATATTTCTCAAGTAACACAGCACGACGTTTATGCGCATGAGGGTGATGTCAAGGTCAAGTACTAATTAGCACCACGTAGTTTTCAGTACTGCAGACAGCGATACGTGGATATCAGCACAAGATGATGGGAGAGCTGAGAAATTCAAGTGCACTACATTGCCTGAGTCACAGAAGAAAATGTAGGATGGTAGGTGGGAGTGAAAGTGTCCCAGAATCTTCATTTCATTTTCTGGAAGACGTAACTGCTCGAGCACCACAGGAAATTTACATATTTTCAGAAACTGAAAAATCGAAGTCGCCCTTCCTGTCAATGCTCCCCTCCCCCTCCACTCAACGATTATTTGGTCAGCATGTCATTGCCAGTGAATGCTTCCTTTTAATGTGACTACAAAACAACTTTTGTGTTTGTGTTTGGGTTTTTTTTCGAAGAACAGTTATTCATAATGAAACGCCCCCATTTTGGAAAGTTTTGTCTTGATACCTCTGTGACGAGCTTTAAGGTTGTACGTATTTTAGCCATGTCAATCTGGTTATATCTGTAAATTAAATTTTGCTTTGCCAAATTCTGAATAAAACCTGATGGGTTTAGCAAGTTATAGGCAAGTAAGCTTATGTTTTGAACAGAGTAAACTCCATGTGATCTGACTAAATTTCTTCTGGAAAATGTGTGCGCATGCGTGTGCGAGCGAGGGAGAGGTAATTTCATCACATGACCAGCAAGCTTCATGGCACATTTACCTTGCCACTGGATACTTCGATCGTTACAGCCATGTTTCGAAATCCCCGTTTATGAAGTCGGGCTTTCGGAAGGTGGGTCAACCAATCTGAATGAAGGACAGGACTGCATGCATGATGAATCAAATAATTTTTTCGGCGTCTTGCCTCGCTCATTTCTTAAATCCTCCAAACGGAATTGACGAAAACCTGTGAAGGCAAACTTTAACCGTGAACGCGTACACACACCACGAACCTCAGCCCATTTAGAGTACGCGCACATGCTTGAAATCACGTAAGGACGCAATAGTTCCTTTTAAAAATCTTCCCAGACGAACATTTTGTCTTTTTTTCAAGTCGATGAATTATATACAGCGGCTGAATTGCGCACTGTCGAGTGTTGAGACTGGTCTGTTCTTCCCTCCGTTGTTTTCCCGCACCTCATGCTCTCAAACACGAGGCTTATATGCAATGCGCAGTCCCGTCCCTTTTCCATGCAGCCAGTTTACACTTTTTTTGAGACCTGCATCCACGCATGCACACACATGCAGCAATGCACGCATGCACACGCAGCCACGCACGCATGCACATAGAGCAACGCACTCAGACGCACACACAATGCAAACGGTACAAGAGCACCAGTCCCAATGTCGACTTTCTTTTCAAATAACCAAGTCATCTATTGTACAATCGTCATCACCATTCATTTCCATGTCTTAGTGTTTTACTTTCTGAACACGAAACAAAACAACAACAAAAACAAACAAAAAACCCCCCACCCCACCACAAATGATGGTGGCACTAATACATTGAAGAGATGTATACAGATTCGCTCAGTCACGGGTGCCAAACATGCGTACCAGCGATGTACACATGCTAAATTCACCCAAACAGACCTCCGTCCACATACTTGAGAGATTGTCTCACTTCGCTTGACGTCTGCTAAATGTTTTACTCCCGTCTTTCCCACTCTTGTAAACTCTTTTCTTTAAATGACAGTTCACAAAAAGCTGTTGGGGGAATCGAATCCGGGTAGGGGTTAAAATGCAGCGAAGACGATCGACAAGGACAGGGAAGGACCCAAGGAAGGTGGGTGGTAATAAAACGCAATAAGTAGTGTCCCATCCCTCCACCACAATGTGTGTGTGTGTGTGTGCGTTCAATATACAGCAAATGAAAATCTTTTCCAACAGTGCAGGACAATACAATAATGGCAGAACACCTAAGCCATATCAATAAATAACTGCAAAAACTTGAAGTAACTGAAAAGAATTATTTTCACCTTTAAGGGCAAAACAAATGTCTGTCGTGGTTGCCTCCATGTTTCCTCAAACCTTTTCCATTATTTTTATTTTAACAGCGTTTTCAGTGTCAAAAGCTATACCTCTGAAAGACTCGGCTACAGCGGTGACCGTGGTGAAATATTAACAAATGGAAGGTTTGGGAAATGGTTGCGTAATGCCTAATTGTGCATGGGGTTACATAAAGCCCTCGGCTGACGTGTACGCATTACATTACACAGTATTAACACAGACGACGAAATAATACAGTAGCAGTTTCATTAATGTCGACAATCTTCGGCGGATTCAATGATTACCGCATTTCGAGTCACCGCTTTTAAAATAACGGGCCTCACAACGTACTGTATGTCTGAAAGGGCAGGTAATGGGGCTTACAGCCTGTCGATCACTGGTCTACATATTTAATGGAGGGGCGAGGGTGGAGAAAGCGAGAGAGACTTCTCGAACACCTACTTAAACAAGACATACAAAATTAGTTTTTTTCGGAGTCTTTTAAATCCTTCTAACATTTCATGAAAAATAAAGTTTGCATCCTCGAATTTACGCTTTTCATCCTGCAAGCGTTGTCTTATTTAAAATTAACTGCATTTATTTTACTCGTCTTTCTGTGTAATTTTTAATAGTTCCTATGTCTGTGACCACGTAGCCATAAATTTCCGATGCTCATGTGACCATCAAAAAGTAGGGGCTTTTTTTCGGAAGCGAGTATCCACACGACCCGTGGGCTGGCGGTGCACATTCTTATTCGCACAACCAGCGTACAATGTGCGATCACTGATCGACGATTTATGATGCAAAGATCACACATGCAATTTGTCAATTTTGTTTCAAATTTGGCAGTGGCGTATAAAGCTGGTTCCTAATTAGTTTTACAATTAGAAGGTGCTTCTTATATGGTCAGAATGAACAACATTGACCGAGGAGTCCGTAGTCGGGG
>SMGT01006632.1:756992-800439 GCA_004794575.1 Lanistes nyassanus
ACTCTTGAGAAAAACTGAATTTAAAAAAAGGCAGGGATTGAAACCTCATAAAATTAAGAATATGCAATCAAAAATGCTTAATGAGTCGGTTTATTCAATATATTATGCTACGGGTTACTTAGCTTCTCTATCGCAAGGTTGTTTTTGGGAGCGTCTTTTTTGGCCTGCTCCAAGTGAACTTACAAACAAGCGTCACTGGAAAGAGATGTTCTAACGATAAGAACAATTATTGACTATCATGGTGTGGAGGATTTTTTAAAAAGTAAATATTTCACGCAAAATTAAAACCTTCGGTACCCTACACCACTTGCGAAAAACTTGGCTTCAAATTCTCACGAGTTTCGCACGCTGCGCCCCCCCCCCCTCCTCTCTGACCTAGATTGTCACGTACCTACTTTATGGCGAATACTAAACTCGGACAAGTACAGTTCGCAACGCACGAATCCTGCTTTTAAAGACGGCTTGATACACGGTTACCGCTTCGTGTAATCTTCTCTATAAAGCTGACAACCGACACACAATTTTTCGTTAAAGTGTAGCTTTTGGATACGAAACTACCATTCGAAAAATCGCACAATTACAAATATTTCATCAACCAGCCTCTTCGCCATTTTAAGAGTTTTCAAAACTAGTTCAACACACTGCTACTGGCTGAAAGGCGATCGGCTTACCGAAACGGATACCCGATTGGGTGTTGACATGTGTAACCGGAGGGCTGACTGGTCAAGAGAAACATTGTCTACACCAGCTTCCCGCATGACTAATTCATATGATCAGTTTGTCTCGCCGGGAAAAAAGGATGCTTTTTTTTTTTTAAACAGTCGGAATCGGATTTTGCGTAGCAAAATCAGACATTTCCGTAGGTCCGTAACAAGAGATTGATTTCCGTAGCAGATTACGGAAATTCCGTAATAGTTGGCAGCTCTGGTCACGGCTAACCTAAAAATTGAATCGCTCTGCTCTTCGCAGCAATCTACAAAAATGATTTCGCAGCAGACTGAAACTGATTCCACCAGAGAGAACCATGGAAACTGTGGGGTGAACTCAGATTCCAGTTGCTTAGAGTATGCGTGCGCATCTAGAGGAAGCGGATGTTTTGATATGAAGCAAACCAAAATCACGTTGTGGTAAAGAATGAAAGCTTCATTTATGCAGCAAGTAAATAAGCAGTCTAGTATATGGGATACGCTTGCATCAGATGGTCCACAGCTTTTGCTGAGAAAGACAGCATAAACAGCGCAATGTTTAAATGGCAAAACATCAAAAAGTTTACTTCAAAGCCGTCCTTTTTTAAATATTTCAGAAAATGTCTTGCGCATTAAACAACAACAAAAAAATAAAAAGAAACTTTATAAGAAAAGTTGAAATTACCACATACAGGCCTCCACTTCCTGCATGCACAGCCACTCACTGTACAGGGCACTTAAAATTGTCAGTCCAATGCAGTCTGCTATTTTCTCTCGGTATATGTTGTTCTCAAGCTTTTCAAATGGATGCAACACTCGCACATCTTGTAAATAAGGCCAAATATTGTTACAGAATCTTTTTGGAACAGTATGTCAAAACTTATCAAAACCAACCTGAATGGAAAGTGTTGCTTGAAACAACTAAGTTTACTTCTGAACAACGTACCCAATTCTACAAATCTGAGCCAGTTTTACGTCAAGCAAAACAGTTCAAAAGAGGTTTATTCCAAAACCTGCAATGAAAGAGGTCAAACACAGATGTCCTTTTACCTCAAGAATATGTATACCCAGTCCAGCCTACAGTCCTACTGGCGGCGGCAAAGAAAGTAGACCCAGCATGCTTATTAGACCTAGTAACAAGATATAGCAGTCCCCCTTCACTGATTTCTTTGTGCACAATCTGACATCAATGAAGGCTCATTTGTCATAAACAGGAGATAACTGCTCCTGATCTGGTGAACATTAACGGGTATCTCATACCAAACCTAAAGCAGACATCTGGCAAATTAAAAGCATGCAGACTGGACTTTCTACTTTTACCAGCAGCAAATTCATTCTCATCTCTGGCATGCAGTGCCTGCTGTTATTTAGTGATGGTTCTTGAATTGCTGGTTAATGGAACTGTAGGTGTAAGGAAACAATGCTTCTCCCATATCCAATATACTTTCAATGTTTTATTAATTGCCATGAATCACAGTTTGATTCTTTCAGAAATGTGCAGGGCAATCACCTCTCATCTCAAGCATGATGGCTTGGTAAAACTAAATGTTGGTTCCATCCCAATGTTTTAAAAGAATTTCAAGTCACTGGAGTGTGTGCACACCCAAATGTGCTAGTCACACAGATGTACAACCAATTTTAAAGACCTAAAAACATTTCACAGGTTTTGCTAAATGTGATGGCAACAAAATGAAATTTTAAAAACTGATTTGTTATAATGTGTAGGAACTCAAATGCTGCTAAATCTAAATAAACCCTCAACAGATATAAAGATATGTCCACCATCTTCATTTCTCTTAAAATAATCTTTAAAAAAGGAACAGCAAAAAGTCTAAATTTAGCATACATCAGCAAGTCATACTTCCAATTAAAACAAAATCAGTAATCATAAATGTGGACTCAACAGCACTTGAAATGTGATCTCACAATTTGGCTCCAAAATGACAGAACCATTCAACCCACAGCCAGACTTGCGTCTACATCTGTACATGATCATTCGTTCCTGACGACATAATTCTTTAAAAAATGTATGGTACAAGGAGAATAAAATAAATAACATTTATTTACAACTTAAAATAAGATTACTCTCCTTAACACCAGCATCCCAAAATAGAACAGTTCACAGTATTTTGTGCTGCACACAGACTCCATGTCAGAACAGGTAACATCCATACGTAAGCAAGGTATTATAAATAAACTTCACACAAAATTCTTTCAAATTTACACACACTGCAGGTGTTGGATTGGACTTGATTCAGTCATACATTTTGTCACATTCGCATCTCCACCGCCTTAACAACAGCATGAGGTCCTCCATACACAGGTCCGAAAACCATCTGGGCAAACATTTTTCTTCAGTATCGCCTAAAAAAATTGTGCTTTGCCATCATGCAGAAAGACCAGACATGATTTAGATTTGATTGTTTTGCTTGTCTATTTCAAAGAAGACCTACAGAATCCTCATCCAGAAACAGTGAAAGTGTAAAAACAACCTTAACCTTTACGCTGTGAGATATCCAAGCAACAACCACACTTAAATCGAAAGACGCGGGGCTGCCACGAGCTATACTGATCTCAACAGGGAAAGCCAAGATTGCGGCCAATCGCATTGTATGGGTTAAGCTTAACTTCTGCAATTTTTAACAAAACCAAATCAAACCAAAAAAAGCTCACAATCTTGAAACAGTTAATCAATTCAAGTTACCTCTTATTGTTTTAGCAGTAACCACTTCTCTCATACTGCTGTGGGTGAACGCTGAACTTTGTTTAAACCTGCTTTTTCATTATCCTTTTTCTGTAAGGGGGAGGAGACACCAGCAACAAACCTACATTTTTTTAAAATGCCAATCCAAGTCATTCTCATACAAACTTTAACCAGAGACAAAGTGGTAATCTTCTGGAACATTCATTGAAGTGTGAGATTTAAAACAGTTAATTAACAAATGTTCCAGCACCAAAAAAAAACAAAAAGCATCACAGATTAGGTCACAGTAAACATTTTGCTGTAACACAATAGCCTGAAATTCTCGCTTTATCATATTAAAAACAATTCTGCGGACCATCCTATAAATATCTAACTAAGATATGCTGACGTGCTCTACTTTGAACGAATTTCAGCGAAGAATGTTCTTTTCAGGAATATTCATTCATAAAAATGTCCGATTTAAACAATAAAATTGCTTTCTGGTGGACATATAACATTTGCAATCAGAGTTTACTGTGGACCAGCCACAGATGTGCTAGAGCTCAATTTTAGGATTAAGAGAATATCAGTCTCTCAGAGTAACATGTTTTTCACCTTTTTTATTGATAAAGATTTCTCTCATCTCAGAAAAAAGACCACTGCAGACAGCTTTTGTCCCAACAAAAAATGGGACCAAGAGCTGAGGAAAAGGCACTAGTGCTGCAATGCAGCTGCATCTGTTCTACTTCCTTTTAACATAAAGAACCATAGTTTTCAACACTAGGTTAAATCTCTACAGATGTACAATTTAACATCAAATGTCTGTAAGGTTGTAACACCAGTAGATCTTTACAAGAAAAATAATTAAAATGCTAATCACCGGACACACAAAGAAACTTTTGAAAAATCCTCCCAACCCCATCTAAATTAAATGGGTCTGAAAGTGAAAGCACAATTTGTAATATAACAGCATAGTTTATAATCTAAGAGCACAGTTTGTAATATAACAGCATAGTTTTTAATCTAAAAGCACAGTTCATACAAAAAAGTAATGAAAGAGACTATTACTTCCACATGCATGCCTCACACCTACACTTTAACTCATTAACCTTGATACTGACAGAAAAAATGGGTCTCATAAATAATTTAAGGTTATGCAAAAGGCTATACACAAAGCTGGCCAATATTTATTACATCCCTGATTACCAGATGGGTTAATTCCCATCATAAGCTTCTGTCTTCACTGTCTACTATGCCTAGTGAGATCAAGTTTGAATCATCTGTTAATACATGTATAACAAAACTTAAAAAGTTCAAACCATGAACCATTGCACTTGCTAGTGTAAAGATGCTAACCTCTAATTAAAGGGAAACCACTATAGAGACACTCAGCTATTTGAAACCACTAGTTTCTTCCCTTAGCCATACTTAGCAGTGCAGTTTTTTTTTAAAGCTTGCTCAGTTTGTTCTCACGGTTTAAATAGTCAGTGTAAGCACACAACTGGCAGCTGAGGCTGCAGTCAGATCTAATTAGCTGTGCCATAAGCAGAGGAAATGTGTGAAGGGGAAGATCGTAACCCAGAGGAATGAGCACTGAGCTATGGAGCAGCGAACTCACAAACAGAATTCATGGGATCATTCATGTGAGGACATCCTTTTCTTTCAAATTCTTGTTTTACATGATGAGTGACTGAAGAAAAAATCTGAACCTAGAAGCAAAGATTTTTACGGCGACAAACACTTGAGCTCTTAATTGATGCATCACTGGTCTGTCGAAGTGCAGTTTCTTCCTACAACAGCAGTGATGTGGTTGCGAGAAGTAGTGGTTAGCAGTCTTTACTACATGTAGTTTCAATTTTGGAAAAAATCTGCATCTAGCAAAAGTGCTCAAACTCAACAGAAGTGAATTATTATCATTTATACCTTGTAATCCCCTACACAACTCAAGAATCTTGCACAGGCATTACGAATGCAAAGTGAGCAGTACTCTACTGTGCAGTATCAGCTACAGGGCAGCAGACGGAAGTTATATGACCTGTCAAATGCTTGGAGATATTTTCCAAATAATGGGAAAATAAAAGCAGTTTAATTCCTGTATTCTCAATCAAGCAAGGGAATAAAGTCAGCTGCCTGCGGCAATATCTTACATGGAGCCTCGAAACTCACCAGGGCATTTGTTAGTTAATTAAATTTTAACAATCTGGTAACAGACAATACTGATACAGATCACACTTCCCCAAACATACATTTCAGCAACTGAGGATGTACACATTAATAATTAGTAAACACTTTAAAAAAAGCAGTCCCATGTTTAGACATGGCAGACAACTGTTTCCTCTTTTTGTAAACTCTTTTAGACAGTGAGAAATCTTTGCATGATCTGATAAACACCCTCCCAGAATTCATGTGCATGCACACACACATTAAGAGAGAGAGAGAGAGAGAGAGAGAGAAGAATATGGCAGCTTTCATAATACCAACAAAAAACACTGCTCAGGACAAAATACAGAAAGTTCCAACTTTCATAAAAGGTCTAAGCAATAGAAGAACACACAGTGTTCTGGTATATGTACATCTAATAGATACTGATCATATTTTGTAAGTATTAAACAACAAATAACAAGTGCACAAACTGAATTGTGCAAGTTCAGTCAGTCAGCTCTGCATGTATATATATATATGTGTGTCCATGCACATATGCAGTGTGTGTGTACACACTGAGACAAACAGTACAATCAAGACTATGCATCTCTATCTCACTTTCAAAACCCTTGCAGGTCACCAAAGAAAACAGGTAACAAAACATAATGCACAAACCAGTTTACAAAACCATCAGCGACTAGAAAAAACAAGAACTGATCAGTTCAGCCTGTATGGAAGGAACATTTGTTTTATTTACATGCTATGTGCTCAGCTGTGGGCAGTTAGGTCATGTGAACTATAAGGCCCATTCCATCACCATCATCAACAGCAACAAAAAGTGTGATGTGTAGAGGTTTACCAAAACAATGTCCAGGCCATGATAGGTCTCGAGGTGGGTGGAGGGAGGCTTGTGAGGAGGTGTTAATGACCAGCACAGAGTGAAAGCATCACGTACAGATGCACCCACCCAACTCCAACTCACATAAAGAGAGGGGAGTGGAGGAGGGAGAAGAAAGAGAGGAGGGAGAAAGATGAAATATTCCTTATAATTAAACCACCTTTTATAATATCTAAGATGAATATGTGAAAGAAGTCAGCGCATTAAAAACACCAGGAATCACTTATTTTCAAGCTGAAACCATCAGCGGCCCTGACTTTCTGACATCAGTACATTGTATTGAAACATGAATGCCTTCATGCTGGAATAGCAACAACCTCTTTCCAGCCCCACCCAACCTCACCTACATCATCCTCTTCATTTGAAAACTCAAAGACAACTTGCACCAGCAGATGTGCTGCTTCTGATTCGTGATAATGAAACAAAGACAAAATGCAGTTTGCTGAAGAAAAGGTAAACAGGTTGATGGGGAGACAAGTTGAACTGCTAGGACACCCCACTGCTTGTCAAGTGGGTTAAGGGAGAAGAGGGTAGGGGTAGACTATCACCCTACCCCCCCCCCCATTTAGGCCGCTCATCATCGTGTGCGTACATACTCAGTGCAACAGCACAATCTTTGTGCCTCTGGACATCAGCAGCAAAGAGTTTCTGCACATCTCCCTGCTGATGGATGCCAGCGGTAACACCCAACTGGAGGCTGGTTCCTATGCCTGGAAAACAGCCAAAGGCCTGGAAGTAATCATGCACACATTTCCTGTATTTTTTTTCTTTTTCAGCCAGACTGGCCAAGTATAATTTCAGTGGGGCTCTCGTGAAGGCATGATAGCTGAGGTATGTGGGCAGTGGTGTGAACAAGCCTTTTAAATTTCAAACCAGCCAGAAATGATGACTGACACTTGCCGCTGTAAGAATTTTTCACCCAGATGACTGGCAGATGTGGCAGTGAGATAAGCCTGACCTGAGAGGACTAGACAGTAGGCATGTCGTCTGATGCCTGGCTTGTATATTTGTCTTCCTGCTGACATGTTTTTCAGACTGCTGTTTTCAGCTGCCATGTTCATTACACAGATAGTACAATTAACAAAGCTATGCTGGGAGTACTGGACAAACTACTGCATCCGTTTCAGGAATGGATTAAGAAGAGACGTGACAGACACCTGCATTCACAGTCTTCTTTCTTTCCTTGTTGCTCTCTCCCCCTCACCCCCCAACAAAGTCTATATGATGATGAATAAACAACAAACGAGGACTGAGCACTTAAATTATCAATACAGCAAGAAGTACTTGAAATTGGCAGATCTTTTTAAGGATCTGCCCGGTCCCTTTCTTTCGACCCTCTCTTTGCTAGGTGTCTGGGTATGGTAAGCTCCCTTGGTCGCATGCGTCTGCATACAGTTGCTATATGATGATAATTAGGTTTTTTTTTTCACAGCATGCTCTTTGGTGCAGTGACGACACTTTGATGACGGGTGGGACTGGAGAGGTGATGACAAGGCGATATGGACAAACTGCAGATGTGTGAACATGGCAGTAGGCAGTAAACAAATCCTGACCTTATGATCATGCTGAAGAGTATGTAACCAACAGGAGAGATCTGGTGAACCTTGTTCACTGAAATTAAAAGCAGGTTTTCAAGCTACGCTGCTCTACACCAGTCAGCAGGCATCAGACAAGGTTTTCTCAAGGACACCAGTCTGGTAGGTTGTAGGTGATGCATCCAAAACTTGTATCCTTCCACCTGCAAATGGGGTAGTCTGGTGGGCATGGGGGGGGGTTGGGGTTACAGGGGAAAGCCGTGACAGTAGTTGTCCGATTCCTTCAATATTACCTGGCTGGCTAGCTGACTTGTTCCCAATGGTCACATGACTAATCAGTCATGTAAGGGAATTTTCATTAACCTTCTGACTCTATAAACAGACAAGCCACCTAGGCCACTTGACGGTTGGAAATAATTACTTGCATAGTGTGGCCTCAAGAACGAGTAGGAAACATTTTGCACAAGTCACTTTCTTGTCGAACAGCCTTGAGGTGATGTCCAAGGTGAAACACCCTGCAGGCTTTTCAAGGACTTGTGAACCTGAAAATAAAACTCTTCCATTTAAATCTCATTCACTGAAAATCTTATCTTTCTTCCTTCTCCTTGCTAATTTCCACAGAATGTAGATCTTAAATCTCTTCTTCTGAACAGCATCACTTAATTCATAAATCACATGGTTTTCTTTCAAAAGCCCTTACAGCACCCAGCAGTGCACAATTTCTTATCAACACCTAGGGTACACCTGCCCACCATGTCAGTTCTGTAAATAAGCTCTTCCTGTAACCCACGTTCATATATCTCTAATGAAGGATGTACAGATAAAAGCAGGTCCAGGTGGGTGACATGCACTGAAGAATAGGAAAGAGGTGGGGAGACATACTTGCCAATCTTGCCAAGTCAAGTTATTACAAACAACGGCAAGTTAGCATATGACAGCTTAAGTTGGACTATTAATAGTACACGCAGGTCGGCCAGTAAAATGGTTAGGGATAGGTTGGCAACCCAGACTGTTACAGAGGAGTGGCAGTTTTAGTTATTACAGCCAGGCAGCAAGTTATTAGAGTCATGCAAGCACGTCTAGTTAGTAGACACTACCTGACAAAGTTGGTCAGTGCAAAGCACTGGCTGATCATCACAGTAATAGTAAAGCGACTTAAAGAAACATTACGAGACAACAAAGGGGAATAAGCTGAACCACAAGTATGGTGCTGCAGTGCTCAGGTGGTGGAGAAATACCTTGGTCATGATCAGGTCGTGTCAACAGGATGTGTGTGCGTGTACGTGTATACATGTGTGCACGTAAAGTGAGAAGTATGAAAAGGTGGCAGCAAAGAAATCAGAATGACAAATCAAGGTGGTGTTACCTGCTCAAGAACCTGGATGTTGGCCTTGAGAACATCATGAAGCTGATGTATGGTGGCCTGGTGGCTTTTAGACTGCAAGGTGTACAGATTTCCCAGCACCTGCTCCCTGCAAAGGTACAGATACAGCCATAAACACACATAAGAAGTTATTCAATGGTCACAGTTAGTAACACCAACATTGCAGTTTAAAAAAAAGTATAATGCAGCTTCCAATGTTTTCCTTTGAGAACACCTCATTACAGTGCTTATCCTAATGCATTTAAAATGCCTTCCACTGCCTTCCATCAAATGGTGAATACACTAAAGTCAGGCTTGTCTGATTAAATATTTGCATCAAGCAGTTCTAATTTTCAGTTGCCATTGTAACAGTCTTTGTTTCATAATCCAACTTGGCCGTCTTACCTGCATAAGCTGCTATGATACTGAAATCTGGGCTAGTGGAAGGGGAGGGTTGTTGCATTTTTATAAGAATAAGCATGCATGTATGTGGAACAGGGCTGTGGTTTTAGGGCACTACACAAATAGGGATGGCAATTGCTCAGTCATCCTTACACTCCGAGTCAAGAGGGTTCCAGGGTCCTTTTCAGAGTCCACCTTGGTGTGCCTAAACACCACTAAGGTACACTCAGCAACATTTTTTTTGGTACGCATGCATCTCTTATTAAGACTGTGGAATGGCAACTGCGTTAGTATTTTCAAGGATGAATTTTCTAACAGGTTTTGCTCAGCAGCCGTGCTTGATGCTTAGTTTGTCTCCTTGCAGGCCTAACAATGATGGTCAAAAATGATTTGCAGCAGCGGGCATGAAATCACCTGAATGACTTTTGTTGAGATGGCGTCCAAAGATTACTCATCTCAAGCTGAGTCTGTAGGAGGACAATTTTATATGTCAGCCCCATTGCCGACAGCAGCAGGAACAGAACTCTGGCAAAAGAACAAGCAGCTTAAACCATATACCAAGATTATCCTCGACTAATCCTGTCTAGAATTACAAAGTAAAAACTCAAATTTATTTTACCAATAATTTTTTTTTTTATCTGCCAAGTTAAAAACATTCATTTGAATATTTTACAGCACACATAGCACCCTCCCCCCAAAAAAACCCCAACAGAAACAGAACTAGGAATTGTCTACATAGGATATCAGATGAAGGAGACTTACAATATGCAACATATCACCAGGAGAAGGTTTGTCCTTGGAATCCTGAACATAAAACACAAAATGAACATTTTACTTTTTTAAAAACCCCTTCCTTAATAACTTCTGCTAAGCTGAACTATGCGCTGCTGAACTGCTTTTACCACATAACAATTGCTTCCCTGATCTCTCTCACGGAATTAGTACATGATAAACCCCCCCCCCCACTCCTCTACCATAGGAAAAATCAAAATAGTGACAAATCTCCAAGATGTGTTGTGCATTTTCTGAACAAAAGCCAACATTGCATCACAAGCATCACACTTAAAAACAGAAACTGTTCAACATTTATCTGCTTTGGCATCCCATGTGCCCCCATCAACAATTGTTTGCTGTTGTGCTCCCATGCTATTAGTGCTCAAGTTCAAATTTAAGGGGGAAAACATTTGTGCAAACACACTTCTCATTGTAAGGCCAGACACTCTACCATAATGAGTTTAACCATTACCAAGAGCTCCTCTTTTTTGACCAAGAAAATGGCAAGTGTTTTGACATGGTTGACTTTTATGGTAAGATGTATATTTACAACATACAAATGTGGATTGAAAATGCCCATCATATAACAGCCTTTTTTCGTCGTTTTGTTGTGTCGTCCTGATGAAGGGGTAGTGCCCCGAAACGTGTAGATTGTCTTCGTCTTTGTCCCTTTTCTAGGTTGGTGCAGTTCCCTTGTTTTACATTTAATTTGGGCTTATCCTCCAAGCGGCAGTCACTTGTTTTTCTTTTCCTTTTAGAAATGTCTTGGCCCTAAACCAAGCCTGCCTTAAATTAAAAGGAATGGCAATATTTGAGCAGAGTAGGGTAGGATCCACCATTTTCTTCTGATTTTGAAAGTTTGCAATAATTCTGATTTTTATGAGTTGATTTGTACATACTTGCTAGCATCAAACTGGATGTAAAACAAAAAGGAGCCAAAGTGAGTCAATAAAGATGGATGTATTTTTAAAAAGTCAAAAAAACTTACTTCTGGACTTTCACTGCAAATGTAGACAAAGCTGTTAATATTTTCCAACAGTCTATGCCTGCAATCAGATATCATGCTATAGCAGTCCACATACTTGAAAGTCTGAATATTTGCAACAGCAAACTAAAGACAGTTCTACAGATAGGTCTTAGATTATGGATGAAAAAACCTTCTTTTCTAATATTTTTCAATGAAAATGTCCAAGGCTGGGGTAGGATTAGAGAGGGCAGCGACAGGTTTATGGAAAATAAGGAAGGGTGATGCAAGTGGGGACAGAGGGCTGGGGTGTGAGGCTGGATTTATCGTTTGCTGAACAGAGTACTGGTTAAGTATGCCAAAGGTTGAGGGTTTGAATCCATAAGTGGCCCAGTCCTACATCTTGGAGTTGCATATTGGTCGCTGCAGTTCATCCCACCCCCCAACTTTAAACTGCCTCTCCGCACTGATCAGTTTCATGGGTGTTCTCGTGGATAATTCAGTAATTGAAACCCATTCCCCCAGTGCGAAGTCCCCAAGAGGTAAAAGCGCTATAACTCCCTCTGAAATAATAGCCAATGAAAATTCGCCATCTCTCTAGCTCCAGGTCTGCATCAAGGCTTGTGTCTAGAAGAAGACAACATTGCTAATTGGAGAGATAAAATTCAAGTTTTAATTGACAAAGCTTAAAAACCCTGTAGACGGGCTGTTTGCTGCTCTGTATAATACATGTACATGGAAGCCAAAGAGAAAAGCCCAGCTGTGGAGGGCTTTTAGCAGAAGGGGTCAGTAAAAGAGGTGACCAGCGACCATCAAGCACCGTATTAAAAAAAACAGACGAACATGAAAGCTTAAATAAGAGGCGCTCCACTGAGTCCTGAGAACATGACCAGCCCTGTAAACATGAATATACGGTACAAGGACTGGACATGGGATCTGAACCCATGACCCCTCATGTACTGGTAGCATTAAGCACTACTGCCCCACTATACCCACCTCTATAATGTAAAATAGCATCAACTCAAGGTTAGGAACTGATATAAAAACATTTCAGATAAATTACTTTTAGGGATGCAAGGTTTATTTTGTTTCAGTGACTAAGATGCAATCATCAAGAGAGCTTAGCAGCACCATGCTTTTAAAAGAAAAAAATGTAAATGGGATTTTTCATAAATACCCCTGTTTCCGCTCCTAAAGCAATGGCATCTCCATCTCAGAGACTTACAACGAACAGATGGCAAGACAGGGGCCCTGCCCACACCATGCTGCTCAAAGATTCTTTCATGCACTGTTGGCAGCTCTGCTGACTGCAGCGAGATTGGACCGGGCAGGATACCCTCAGACATTTCGTTTGCCTCCTCAGCATCCTCTGAAGTGTCCGACTCGCAGCTGACGTCAGCGCTATGAGTGAGGTCATCACCACCGCCTTTCCCATTGCACAATGGTCGAGCAGGTTTGTTGGCCTGCAGAGGGTAGAAAAAGGGAGGAAATTATAGTGTGCATTAAAATGTATGCCCTACTGTTCACAGCTGGAAAATGTACATCCATCATATGTAAATGCTAACATTTCAGCCTACAGGCAAGGGGCCTGGATAGCTCAGTTGGTAGAGCTGCGGATTAGCAGGTGGAAGGTTCCTGGTCTGAATCCAGGTGTGGCTAAGGATTATTTCCTGGAGTTATACATTGTGCAAACTCCATTTGGCCATTCCCCGCACATTAAACTGCCTGTCAACACTGGCCATCTTACTGCAGCCATCAGTCGGGTGGTACTTTCAGTGCATAGCTTAGGAATAGGAGCCCATATAGTCCACCGTCCTGATGTGCACCCAGTTTGTGGCCGGATGCTATGCAACTAATAACCACCAATTAGCCTATAGCCAAGATCAACATGTATTTCCACTGCTTGTGACCCAACATTTCTGTGTCTGCGATCACAAGAATGCTGTGATTTTTACAAGAAACAATGGTTCAGTGGTACTATTTATGTGTTTACAAGTAACTACTGATTGTGTTTAAGCTGAGATTGTCAGCTCCATTTATAATGAGCCAAAATAAGTGCTAGATCTAGTTCTATCCACAGCTTTCTTCCATTTGTGTGCCCTATGGCAGAATGCCTGTAAGTGTTGACATAGGCACCATACAGATGAGTTATGGACTCACATTATGATGGCAGGATACAAACTGTCAATGAGTTATGAACTGTTTCACTCCCAAAGGACTGAACAGTCCTGGATCTATCTTAGCCCTTACCTATGACTGCAGCACACATGTTACTACAAAAAGAATTGTCTCGTTTATGTTGACACAAGTACTGATACTCACTGTGTCCTGAGACTGTTTCCATCTGGTAAGCAACAGCTTGTATGTGTTGTCTCGAGACATAAACGAACCAAAGACAAACTGCAACATCCCAGAATGCACTGCTATAATGATCCTATGGGAGACAAATAAAAGTCAGACTGAAACATCCCAGAAGGCACTGCTATAATGATCCTTTGGGAGAGAAAAGCAAAAGACAAACTGCAGCACCCCATGTTACGATGATCCTAGGGGAGAAAAAGATGAGCCAGCAATATGCAGCAACATCATTAAATGAAAATTCTTACAATAACAGTTAGGAAAACTTGAATACATTTTATAGTAAAGGAAGGTAAGAGACCATGGGAAGAAATTACACAGTCAGCTGTCATGAGAGCAGCCAATAAATTATACAGTGTTTTAGATTATCTCACATCTAATAATACACATCCAACCCACCACCACCAACACACACAACCACCACCATCACCATGATGCAACTTCCACTGCTCTCTCCATTATCAATGAGTCTGAAAATGAATCTCTTCATCACAAAGAAACTCGTAACATACTTTCTGGTCTGCAAGCTGTATGCCGATGGCATTTGGAATGAAGAGAGCAAGCTTCTCTCTGGTGATGCTGATCACACTAGCCAGGGGTATCTCCACCTGTAAGGATCAAAAGGAAAAGAACTTAACATCACATCTACAGCACAAGTCAATGTTAGGATAAACAAAAAGAAACAACAATGAATGAGCCTTGGCAGAATGCTTTCTCCATCACTAATTCTTGCCTTCAATGAAAGTGCCTGAAAACTTAATGATTTTGTCCTGCTATGGGCTTCTTGATGAACAGACCATTAATAACAGTTAATTGAAAACACAGCCATTCCTTATAGTTAATTTTAGAAGCGCACAAACACACACACATGGATGCCTGCAAGTGCACACACACACACACAAAGAATAATCCAAACACCCACCTATCCAGCATGTATGCACACACAAACACAAGCAGGTGCTTAAACACTTAAGTTTAGGAAATCACCATATTGTACTTACAAGATTTAGTTTCAATATCATACAATGGAACTTTATTATCACGATAAAAAAGATAAAACAAGTGACCACTGCCTGGAAATAAACAGGTGGTAAGAACAAAGACATTGAGCCAAGCTATGAGACAAAGACAAAGTGTCAACACTTTGAGGAAATAGCTTGTCTTTCCTCTGTTTTCACTGTATTGAGCCTGTCCAGAAAAAAAGAGCAATGTCTCAGAATGTGGACATTTTGTCTTTTGTCTTATAAACTGCCTCTTTGTCCTCCTTCTTACAGTCATTATCACGTCTGTGATTAGGACTGCACAACGAGCCTGGGTGTGTTGTAGCTAGACAGTTTACAGTTGATTGTACTTCCCAGTCAACTATCTAGTACAGCCAAACAGAAATCAAGCATGCAGGTACAGCAAGACACAAGCTTGTCTCAACGCAGGGGACAGATAGGTTTCGGGTTAGAGGTTGGGGTGATCCTAAAGGACAACAGGGGGCAAGGGTTAGGATCAGATGCTATTCGTCAACTTCTCAACAAAGTGATTGGCAATGGTGAAGAAATCTGTACTGGCTTTGGAAATTCAGCCTTTTCCTGGAACTTGACCATGAAAAATAATTTGGCCACCAGACCACCAACTGCCATGGTCTGGACAAGCAAGGCACAGCCTGCTCACTGACACCACATGCAGCAAGGCACAGCCTGCTCACTGACACCACATGCAGCAAGGCACAGCCTGCTCACTGACACCACATGCAGCAAGGCACAGGCTGCTTACTGACACCACATGCAGCAAGGCACAGCCTGCTCACTGACACCACATGCAGAAAGGCACAGCCTGCTCACTGACACCACATGCAGCAAGGCACAGCCTGCTCACTGACACCACATGCAGCAAGGCACAGCCTGCTCATCCATGCCAAATGCAGCAAAGCATTCAGCTGCCAATGTTCCTGGCTTCTCAGAACCTAAAACAATTCTTTCCTCCCTTGCACACCCTGCCTCAAAATTTGCCAGCTTTAACAGTTTTAGAGATTAATTTCCAGCAGACCAAGACGCTTTACTCAAAAGCAGAGAATACTGCATCACCACCATACTAGCACCATCAAATCATCCATCATGACCATAACAGCCTCATGGGGCATGTCTTGTAACAGCATCAACACTATTGTAAACTAATCAGACAAGCCTAATTTCAAGCTATCAGACTTCTATGAATTTGTGGAGATGCTCACCAGACGGCCTCGAGCCCTGATCTTGGAGTAGAAGCATATCCAGTTCTGTGACACATACATCATGCCTTGCAGCAATATGTCCCCCTTGAAGGCACAAGAAAAAGCTGGAACAGACAGGAAACATGCATCACATTACTTGACAGGCAGCTGCCCACCTGCATCCTCCCCGATGCTCCTCCCTGATGCTTAATGCATCTCTATAATTTTTTTAAGAATCATCAATTGCATGAACTATCTACAAATTGATGAAACCTTTTTGAACCAATAAGTAACCTCAACATCATAAATGATGAGGCAATGAAAAACAAAACCTGAAGTCAAAAATAATCAGGGCCCATAATTATTGTTAAACAGTCGTGGAGCTGCTAGTCTGGAAGACCTACTCCCCTTGCTACCCCTGCACTCATGATATATATATAACTGCTCACAAATAGCAAGATGTCCCATGTATTTGTGTTTGTCCATGGGGGATGCATAAAAGGATATGTGAATAAAGCATAATGTCTTAATGTTAACATATAATATTTACCATAAATTATGTGAAATAAAATCTGTGCATTTCCATGGCTAAGTAAGAGTTATAAAAAGACAAAATGAAAAAGAGAGAAGGCACAAGTGCAAAAGCATGTGCATGCATGTCTTCATGCACAAAGAGGGCTTTAAAAGCATCTCCGTTTCTGACCACCCATCTGGCCACTTAAGACGAAAACTAATCTCAAAATAATTTTCTGAAGTACACTCAGTTTTTACTGACAGCTGTGTCTTTTCAAGTTTTTGATAATGATCAGATGTGAAAATGCTTTACAAACAGGGAAGGAAGAAGGAAACATGAATGAGGAAGTATATGAAAATAAATGGTAGGGGTAGGGGCTGGGACATCTAATGGGTATGTGTGTGTATGTGCATGTGTGTGTGTGTGTGAAATGTGCATACACCTTTGCATGTATGTGTGTGTGCATGCATGCATGTGTATTTGTGTGCATGCATGTGTGTGTGTGATTTTTTCCCATTTATTGTAACCACCAACAGCTTTATCCATGTCAGCAAAAGTGCACAGGAATATCCAATCATACACTACCGTTTAAATCAGGCTACTTTGTTTTCTCTTGCCCATGTTTAGCCCGTATTTGCCGACATGAAATTAAAGTAACACAAGAAAGGAAAACATATACTGACATTTGTCTAATCCATCTCACCACATATAATATCTTGACGCAAAAACTGATCAAATTCAAAGCGTATGAACTGTTGATAAGACATTCACTGACAGGCACACTAATGTTTGCTAGTTGTTGGGCTTGTACGGTAATGGAAGGAAATGGAAAATATTTGAAATGATGTCTAATGCCATGGGCGTTTCTCATGACTACATTAGATGACTTGTGCAAAAAGTAATCTCAAGGATACTAACAGTCAACAGGGTACTCATCCACGGGTACAGACTTGAACAGCTTGTGGAAGCGGGCATTCTTAGACTTGCTGACATTAGCAGGCAGCTCCTGCAACAAAACAAAATGCACAGATTGTAAGTCTCACCCTCAATACCACTGCTGACATCACTATCAATATCATCATTATGTACAGGAGTGACTGAAGAGAACAAAGTGACTGTATTGCTGTGTGCATATTTAAAATTTACATGCATGTAAATGTGCCTTTTAGATATGGCGGTAATCTTTGATATGTATCTCAAGCAAGCAGCTACTTACAGAACAGTCTGAGACCCGTATAGGCTCTCCTGTAGCCTTTGGACTGCTGTAAAAGAACAATTATACACTTGTGGTGCTACTCATTAAATCCAGTATGAAAATTTGGAAAAAAAAACGTCACTTTTCAGGCCAGAATCTCAGGAAACTGTCATTGTGTCATTTGACCTCAATAACCCTTTTGTTTCCTGCCAGGTGACACTGCCCAGATTTTACAAATTAAACTCCACACACACACACATGCACACACACACACACAGTCCTGACATTTCTGCATTTTATGTGGAAGAACATAAGTCCTTTCCTGTCATCTATGAAGGGACTATCATCACTACCAACACCCCCCCTCCCCACACCAAAAAACAAGGTCCCCAAATACGTCTGACTGGTGCTGTATTGTGTTGTCTATGACACTTATTAGGAAGTAATTTTCAAATAACTGTCTTTTGAATATTGACCGTTACTCTCTAAGCTGTCATTTAATAAGCATACCTGTAATAAAAAAATGTTTTAACCCATTAAAAAACCAAGCACAACCCAAAACATTAAAACCCCAAAGAACTAAAGCTTTACCAACAGCCATCATAGATTTATGTTAACATTGATAGGTAGGAATTTGTGAAAATAAACCTAACAACTCATTTACGTTTAAATGCTCTCTCCTCCCTCTAAGGTTAAAAAATCTGTACCCACACCCACTCTCTCTCTCCCCCTCCCTCTCATCTACAAACACATGCATGTGCACCATGTTCCCATTGAAGCAATGCTCTCTCCTCCCTCTAAGGTTAAAAAATCTGTACCCACACCCACTCTCTCTCTCCCCCTCCCTCTCATCTACAAACACATGCATGTGCACCATGTTCCCATTGAAGCTCATACACAACCCACACATCCGGCAACTGTTTTCAACAAACCAGCAGTCTCAACTATCATAAGAACTTATTAAAATGAATCTCACCTATTGTCACTTGGTACAAAGGCAATACTTTCAGAACTGTTGGACTTAATGACTATGCAAGTACTGGTGAGGGAGGAACTACCATTAGCACCCGACTTGCGTGTTTCACTGTGTCCCTGATCAGGACTTTCGCATGTCGACTCATCTGCTGATGGCAGTGGTGGGTCTTGCACCAAAAGCAATGATGGCATAGATTTTCTGCAAAGCACCAACCTTTCATTGTAAGCAGGGCAGAATAAAACATGCACTATGAAAGGATAAGTTTAATAAAACTTTGCAGCATGTAAAGCACATCACTACTGTTTTGAAGACAGTGCAGACATGATGCTAAAGATTCAGCCAATAACTAGGCTATGGCTACAAAAACCAAAACAACAAAAAAATAAAAAAACAGGTGAAGAATAAACAAACAAAACAAAATTCTGAACAAGGAGAAGGGGCATAATAAAGTCAGACATTGAAGACAAGCCAACGTAAACTGGAATGATTTTGCACTTCATTCACACCTGTGTGAAGCATGTGCCAGCTAATGCCTGGTATTATCAGGGACTAAGAAATGATTCTGATCTAACGTAATACAACTTACAACAGACCTCAAAAAACGACACAATGGTGCTATGTGACATGCTTACAAGGTCCTGTGTTCTATGACAACATATTTTCTGTATAGTCAGTACTTATCCAGAAACACCACAGATAAAATATACCTGGCAATACATTAAATTAATATTAAGAACTATAACTTTTGTATAAGATGATTAAACTGTACTGAAATACTTTGAAGCCATAAAGTATTTTAAGGTATTACTGTTTCAGCAATGCAGTGGTAATAGTCATTCAAAACCCATTCCTATTCAGTTTTGTTTCTACCACTCACACATGTCTGCCCATGTAGGAGCCCACCTTGGTGGTCTAGTGGTTAAGGTGTCAGCTTCCAAGGTGGGAGGTCGGTGATCTGTGCCCACCTAATAGTTACAAATTGTTAATCTAGTACCTGCCCTGTCAGATGCCTGGCACTATAGGGAACAGTACTAGGACTGGTTGGCTGGGTGTCAGTATAATGTGACCGGGTGGGACTGAAACATATGTTTCAACAGCAGTCCAAGTGTGGCAGCACACTAACTTGACTCAAGCAACCCCATCTTGGTAGAGGTATGCACCTAGTTTGCAGCCAGATGTTAAGAAACCAAACCAGCAGGAAAAAGACATCTCACAACTGCCATGGTATGTATGAGAAATGGTTATCATTTGTTGACTCTCCTGATCTCAAACTTACAATAATGATTACCCTCTTTAGGAAAAACTGGAAACCTAATTTATAACATGCCTCATCATTCTAGGGCCCACTGAGTGGTGAAGGCAGCTTGCAAAACACTGGAATCTGAATCTAAATATGGCATCCCACAGCTAGGACACTCTCAAACTAAGCTCTGACATGCATGACAGGTCTCGGACCATCCAGACACACCCACATTAGAATTTCCTGATTAAAAAAAAACAGAAAGGAAGATTTTCTGTTAGTTGATTTAACAGCATGCTGTCATTACTATTGGTTATAAAATATACAACTTCCCCAGTAACACACTGTCATTACCATTGGTTGTAAACTACAAGACTTCTCCGGTGTTAGGTTAATGCTACAGCAAAAGTTTTGGATGAGGTTCTCTTCAACAGTATGTTGTGAGGAATGCCATCTTTTCCTTCTCTGACCTTCAGAGGATTCATCTGCGGGAAGTATAAACCACCACCGCTAGATAGAACTACCATGCTGGTTCCAGGTCAGAAATGTGCTTGCCAAGGTTGGCTTCTTGCAAAAAAAGTGAACAGCTAGCAAAGCAAATAAACTAAAAAGTACATATTTAGTAGATAAAAACGAACTACTTGCAGTTGTATGAAGAAACATATGCCTCTGCTCATAGTCTTCTCTTGCTCTATCCTTTTATTACTGACCATTAAACAACTCAGTCTCTCTTTGCAGGCAGAAAAGAAAAGAACAGTAGAGACTAAAGGATCAAAGCCAAAAGAAAGGAAAGAAGGAAAATATTTGTACTAATTTTAACTTAAAAACTAACAGAAATGTATTATTAGATACAGAAAATGTGGAGAAACTAGACAGGCAAGTTAAGGAGAAAGATGTGGGAAGTGTGTGTGTGATAATTTTGTAGGAGGAAAATAATTCAACTGCAAAATACAAATCTTTCCCTGCTGACTTCAATACATAGGGCAAACAGCATGGAACAACTCCAAAGCTATGAATGCAGGTCAAGAAAGAAAAGTAATACACACATTTAATAGAAGCAAAAGACTGAAAAGCATCAAAACAGACAGTTATTCATTTCATTACAAACATAAAATATAATTTCAAATAGACTATATGTTTCTTTAATTTTACTCTTCTCATGTATGCATACATGTAACTCTCATTTGCCTCCATGAAGCCAAGCACAAACTTTGAAAATATTCTCGGCAGAAGACTTTATCAATCAAAAGGCCCTGAATAATAAGCCTAAAGCTTGGAGGGGATGAAGGACACATTATGGAACTTTGTTTAAGCTGTGTTGATTTGCCTGTCCAGATGTGATTTCAACATACACTTTGCAAAGGACAGGGGGTGGGGGAACAGTACCTCCCATGACACCATAAATGGAAAGTAGGAACAGAGAACAAGCAAATGCAAAGAAATTATTTTGTCACCAGTTGGCACTGAAAGTGAATGTGAAATAATTTTAAAATAATCAATAAAATTAACAGATAAAAGCAGCAATGAATGGCAGCATTTACACAAACTGTTTGAATTAAGGGTTTCCCAGGACCAATAACAGTGACGGTGGTCAAAATCATAAATTTTCACCAATCACTCATTCTGGTTTACTGAAACATGTCGTTACCAGTAGGGATGAGTAAATACATGTGTGTGCACGTCCCCCCCATCCCCCTCCCCACACACATACATGCGTGCATTGATATATGCAGACCAATTTATACTAATACAGATGACAAGAAATACAAAGAGAGGAAAACATTTCCAAGATAAAGCAACAAAACTCCTCATGTCTTTTGCACATTAGTGTATGGCATCCTGTCTCTCCCCCACCCAGCCACCCCAACCCACATGTCCCAGTTTTTGGGTTGGACCTATGCTGTAGCTCCGTTGAATAATTTAATTTCATAATTAGCATAAGTGCTTTCGTTTCAATCTTCAAATTTTCAGCTGTTTTACCACTTAATAAACACATATATTACTGAAGCTCTGTATGTTTACTTCAACAGTGTAGGGTTGATCCAAAAGGGAACAACAACAATTAAACACAGACGCATGCATAATTGGTATTCTTGTAAAAACGAAATCACGTCTCAACGGTTTATCAATTATCTCATCTGTTCCATATCAGCCTGCGCTTGCTCGAGTGTTTACAATTTATATTTTGCATACAATATTTCTCTCAATTTCGTATACTTGAAGCACTATAGTATATATAGCCAATATCAGCTCCAGCAAAACCAAGCTAATTTGTCCGATGTGTAGGTAGAAAATAAAGGTTGTTCAGCTACACTACACAGTACACACACACACACACAAGCACGATCTACAGAATGTCCCAGTCGATATATTACTAATTAATGCTATTCAACATGAAAGTCACTATAGAAGTCACAAAACTTAACTATATATACTTTAGATACTGGCTAATAATATGTCTGATAAAAAAAGATGCATAAACTTGCCCGCTCTCCCTAGTACATCACACGACACAGTTGTAAACAAATCAGACCACAATGATTGATTAAATGATTAAAATGATTAACTTTGATTAGCCAATGTAAAGTGAACAAAAGATCTTAACCTGAAATCGTCGCTTTCATAGTAAACGAGACGGAAAAAAGTGGAAGAGAACTCGACCCTCCAGGAGGATGGAATCCGATAAGGGATCAAGTCGTCTGCTACAGTATTGACTTGAGTATAGCACTACTATTATAGTAACAGAGCTACGGTCAGCAACTGTCAAGCTTTAGCACTGGCTTGCAGACTACTTGCGCAACTCACCTCGTATCGCCAGTTTCGGTTTGTGGAACAGTCGTCATTACGACTGCAGAGGAAAAGGAATCACAAACGAAACACAGGCGAGAGAAACGACCATGTTGATGTTACCCCAACTCTCCGAAGAGATCCATACCGTACCACATCACCTGACGAGTTTGTTTGGCCTTGACAAAAGCCAAAGCGGAGCAGCATTTATTGTCCACAGCGAGGCTGCCTTCCGGCGTGCAAGCTGCTACGGGTGGTGCTTCAGACGCTTGCGCGGGTTGAGAAGCCCTTCACGTGTGTGTGTAGAATGGATACAATCAGGAAGAGGTACATGGAACCAGTGACCGTCAAATGCAGAAAACCCTTCAGTTTTCTTAGTAACTAGTGTAGTACTGCACCGAATCCAGTTGGGCCGCATTTCCCCCACCCCTACGGGCCCCACTGGATACACGCGAACAAACGCGCAGGCATGCAACTATATATACGCTACACACTGATCGATCGTCCTCTACCAGCAGAGGAACAGTTTGAAATTAACGGTTATCATAAGTCCGATTTATTTTCCACACGACCATAAAAAGCAGCAGAAAACGGGAGGGGGGGGGGAAATGAGGATAGACATCTATCTCGAAGCATCGTCAGCGTGACGAGAAATAAAGCTACTTCACGGTGAAATGCACTGCTTTACAACATCCGTCACGCTTAGTCACTGGATTTGTTTAAACGCGCCTTAAAAAAGGTACCTCTTCCAGAAACATTTATAATCTCATCAAATCATTCGGGAACTTATATGCTGCTGTGATCACTTTTGAGATACTGGATGGATGTGTGTGCGGGATGTATATGGTAGGTGGGGAATTCTTTCACTTATTTTTCCTGTGTTGCTTGTACATCGATATTTCGTTCGTTTCTCAGGAACAGTCTTCTGCTCTTATTGTATTTTTGGTGTTGTTTTTCTGTTTGTATAGTTTGTATAGTTCTTTCTGCTTATGTCTGTACATGCTTGTGGGTCAAGCGCAAAGGAGCACGTACGTTTTTTTTTTGAACGCGGTGATGCGCTCTACAAATGTACTTAATAATACTAATAAACAACAAACGAGGGCCGGGCGCTTAAATTATCAATACAACAAGAAGTCCTTGAAATGCTCAAAGTAACCGTTACAGATCTGCCCGGTCCCTTTTTTTCGACCCTATTTTCGTGTTTGGGTACGGTAAGTTCCCTTGGTCGCATGCGTCTGCAAACGTTTACTTTGAGGGTTTCAAGTGTAATAATAATAAATTCCAACAGTCACATACAGGCTTACTCAACACTCCAACCAACCAACCAAAAACGCAAATCAGGCAAACGAAAACAGATGGCCAACAGCTGACCGTTGAAGTCCATTCGATAACAATAAGTGACCCCAGCGGCAAGGACTCGAGACTCTTCAAGGGATGCCACACGGCAACGTGGAATATTGAAGATTCTGCTGGTGGATGTTTTGGCCATATGACATCCCACGATAGTAGCAACTCGGCCAGCCTGATCCGGAACGCTGTTTCAGGCCGGTTAGAAAAGTCAAGGCTTGACGCAATGTGTAAAAAACCTGATGTATTTCTTTGCTTATTTATTACTGATCTCCATCTGCCACACCTCTCACTCTGTGGATGTGCGTGCTTATATATGAGCGTGGTTGTTAGCCACGAGCACCTGTCTGCACATACATCTACAGCTCTTCGCCTCCCGCCTTTCTTCGATCCGTCCGCCCCCCACCCACCCCCCCACTTTCCCCTTTCGATATAGCAACAGTTTAAGCTAGCCTTACACATCTGCTTCATTAACCAGTGAGAGAACTATAATTAAGACCTTTGACAAAAACTAAAAAAGGCTGCAAATGGAGCGAACTAGTCACTGAAGCCAAGCGGCCGCGACAGCCAAGCATGTGCCTGTTACTGAATGCATCGACTCGCACAACCAACACGCTAGATCCAGACTACCAAAGGTGCCTAGTATACACTTAGTCAAAGCATCCTTATCTCACGACAATATACTTTCAGCTGGGGTTACGTTTCAACCAAACCTTTATTTTTTATTATTACCAGCCCGTTTGTTTTATAGTCTAGAAAAAGAAATTAAAAGAGGACACTAAACATAAAGAAACCACAAAAGAAACACTTAATGCCCTTCGCTAGAGGTGAACCATTCGGTGATCCCAAAAAGACAAATAAAGGTACACCCGCACTTGGTCTACGCGCCGCGAAAGCCAGTAAACGACAATTTGTAGTGCAACAGCACGGCACGCGATCTACTGTCCCCAGGCGCTACCAATAACATGCACTTTGCCCCACGCACTTTACCAACACGCTAAACCGTTTCGATCTCATTGCAGTCATAGTGAATGGCTGCGTACAAAAGATTTTTTCTGCTTATGCTGCACGAGGCACGGTGTGTAAGGGAAAATATCTTTGAACAAAAGCCTTTAAATTAATTAGCTGGGGGAGGGTGACAGCATATTCCACAGTCATACGTAGAAGCGGCCCACAGCGATAGCTTTCTGTCACCGATGGAAGGGGAGGGTATTTGGATCCAGAGCCCCACACAATTACTTTTGTTGCATGTGGTGCTTGTTTACAAGGCTTGCGTCAACACACGAGTATTTCGTGCCTATATAACGACCCATCCCGCCTAGTAAAGACAGCGTTAGCTTCTCAACTGCTTCCCGATTACCTTTGATCTCATAGATATCAAGACGCACTCTAGGATTGTGCACCTGGACAACCCTGGAGCCCATCCCACCTGGGGCGGAAGTCTCCGGATGTTTGCTTGTTTTCGGTGTCACGTAGTGTTCTCAATGTGCTCACAACGCGTGTGAACACTCATCCCCCATCCCGCTGCTAGCAAACGACAGATTCTTGTTTACGCCTAGTGTTTTGTTCTCGTAACAGTTATTTTATTACATGTTTTACACGCACTTATGCTCGCCCGTGAGTTAGCCACATAATCCGAATCCCACCTGCCCCCGTATGCAAGAAACCCGAATAGTTTACTTATTCCAGAATATTCGCCATGAAAGGAATAAATTCCTTGAGAATAGCTTGTTTTTCCCTCTTTATCATTTAGTTATTTGGTCGTCCCAGGAGAGAACAACTTGTTCCAAGTTCACCAAACAGCATTTCCAGAGACCGAAAAAATCCGTTATTAGTGAATAAATTTCGTACCGCTTGCATGCATAAAGGCCACGCAAACATCGGAAAGCCGATCGAGTTTCCTTAAGTTTTTCACTCGAATTCTTGTGCCGGAAAGTTCAGTAGGAGCAAAGGTCCTGTCCTGTCCTGCCTATACTGGGACTGGAATTACAGAGGATTCTTGGCACCTCTGTACAGTACGTGTTATATACTCGAGCCCACCTCGTCGAGACCATTTTGCCCTAGCAAAAATGTAAACTTGTACTGTGTTGTAACTCGGCAATTTCGTTCATTATTTTTGTGTTCGCTATTTTGAATTGTATCATAATTTAGGTAAAAATTTACAGGGGTTGCCGTTTGCAGTGTACAATCTTGAATCTCCAGTCTTGAGTCCGCCCCTTGGAGCATATAAGAACTACTGCGATAGATCGAGGTTCGAATCCTGGTGTGGCCAAGGATTATTTCCTGGAGTTGCACATTGTGCAAACTCCATTCGGCCATCTCCCTGCACATAAAACTGCCTGTCCGCACTGGCGATACGAATGAGTAGAGCAGGCGCGAAAGTCTACAGTCGTGTGTTCGACAACAACGCGATTCTTCCAAAATATACAGCGACTCTAAATTGAACACTGTACAGGAAGAGTTGCGGAAACTGATCTACGATATCGCATGTCCTTGGACACAGCTGTTCGGAGATAAGCTTTAGTGTACTTAGCATTACTACTGTACATTTTAGCCGCGCTTGGAGGCATGAGGAATGCGGGTGTCTGCGATAAGCTGTTTGACTGAAGTGGTCCCACCTGTAAATCTTCTTGAGACCGCACGGCACAATACACTTGCAGCAGTCAATTGTACAGGTATAGGTCGAGCAAGTGATAAATTTGGTAAGTGCAGTCGCGCCATCAAAATAATCCGGCATATCCCCAGGGAGAAACGCAATGGCGGCCGACACACGTAGTCCACAATTGTCTGTCTCCTAGTCATTGTTATTGCCGCTGGCAACAGCATCATTACGAATTCATTTACTCCGCTGCCAGTCCTAACCAACACGACGCAACAAACTGCATTTTTTGTGCCCGGGAGGTTTGCCGCGGTCGACACAAGTATAGGGATTACACAAATTTGATGCTCTTCCCAGTTCCCACCATCTCAGTCCCTCTCACAAATGAGGTGCATATCAGGAAGATGTTGCTCGCTGCCACACGTGGGACCGCTGTCTCAACACAGGTTTCAGTCCCACCAAGTCACATTTTACTGACACCGGGCCAATCAGTCCTAGTACTGTTCCCTATAGTGCCAGGCGTCTGGCAGGGCAGCTACTAGATTGCCAATTTTTAAGTCTTAGGTATAATTCGCCCGGGGTGCAAACTACCGACCTCCCGCCTCGGAATTGGACGCCACTAGACCACCGAGGCGAGGTCACACTTACAGCGATGGTGTTTAAATTAGGCCTCAGCTGCAAAGCACGACGATACGGAGGACATGCAACAAGAAAACATTTTAAAAACAATCAAAAAGCAGACATTTCACTATTGCATGGCGGGAAACAATTAAGGTCTTATAAGCTAATAACTGACCTGTGGCCTGACATAGCATCCGTCAGCATACGTCTGGGGCTAGCATGTTTGTAAAAGGGAATTTGAAACTAGGGAAAGTGATTACACTACGAATACACGGTTGCCTGCTGCAATATTTGTGTCCATCCGTGCGAGAGGTTGTGTGAAATGGTGCAACAAGAGCGACATGAAGAAGAAAGAAAATGGCATCGCTTGTAGTGCAGCTGTTCGAAAATTGTTGTTGGTTTGGGATGGAAAGTGCTTCCACCTCGCGGTGATTTCGCACTGAAGGGGAGGGAAATAGGTGAGGGGAAAGGGAAGGGGTCTGCGGTTTGGACTGGTGGAGGCTATGTGTGGTCCCGCTGGCTGGCCTCTCTCCTGGTGCACTGATGCTGGCTTGAGTAGCTGGAGTGGTGGAGTTTTCTCTGGTCAGACCTACCGCCGCTGCATTCCTACATTCTTTTATCTCTACCGCTAAGGTGCTTTGTGTAATATTAGTTTACTTTGATGTAGTCTGTTTTTATTTTTAGTGTTTTACTAGTATCCTCTGTCCTATAGCTTATTTGCTGTTTTTAGCTGGTTAATTCCCATTTTGATTTTTGATTTCTTTTGTTGTTGTGATATATCTAACATCTGGGTGGGCATTAACTACCTGCATTGTCAGTTCCATTATGTGTTGTCTTATATTTTTTGGAGGGCTAAGAGAAGATTTTAGGTTTACTACTAGATTCAGATTTTGCATAACATTTTTTAGCTCATCTCTTTCCTGACTGTTTAGGCTACATTCTAGCAGGACATGTGTACTAAGTCTGTCTCCACAACTACAGGTTACTGGGTCTTTACGGTTAAGGTGGTATTCTCCATTTAGTCTCATTCTGGCTATCCTACTTTGGTTGGATCTGTTGGAATGGAACAATACTAGTTCGTTACCTGGTAGTTCTTCTAATTCTCTCCTGGTGCCTTTGGCTTCCTTTTTATACTTTTCTTCCCCCTTTATTTTAGTCGCTGGTTTAAGGGCTATTTTCCTCTCCTTTGCTGAAACGGGTACGTTTATTTGGATGACGTACCTGTTCGAAAAGCACACAGACACATGTAATATAGATCGCCGAACATCCTCCTTCGCACGCATATACACGAACTTTCTAGCAGAGTATGAATTCACCCCCCCTCCCTCCACAGGCTTCGCACGCAAGCAATGGTTGCGCAGACTTTCTTAAGAAACACGCTGCTTGTGAGAACATGGAACATTGCATAAGAATTTATTGTCAACTGTCGCTGAGAGCCCGGCTTGCACAACCAGCTTTTGACATACTGACAGTCATAAATAAAGGAGGGGTATTTGTTGCTTAACTTCCAGTCACAAACTATGTGCATATCAGGACGGTGTTGCTCAGACAAAGTTTACGTGCTCCCACACTGGGACTGGTGTCGCAACACGGGCCTCAGTCTCACCCACCCACATTATACTGATAGCGGGCCAACCTAGTGTTGTTCCCTATAGTGCCAGGCGTCTGGCAGGGCAGCTAGTAGACACTTAAAGCCTTTCTTAGCCGGACGAATGTGCATCCTTGTTCGCTGCGTTGCCAATGTAACATAGTTCGCCGAACGTCCTCATGTCGCCCAATGTAACAGATAGTTCGCCGAACGTCCTCATGTGCCCAATGTAACATAGTTCGCCGAACGTCCTCATGTCGCCCAATGTAACATATAGTTCGCCGAACGTCCTCATGTCGCCCAATGTAACATTTAGTACGCCGAACCTCCTCTTGTCGCCCAATGTAACATATAGTTCCCCGAACCTCCTCATGTCGCCCAGTGTAACATATAGTTCGCCGAACGTCCTCATGTCGCCCAGTGTAACATATAGTTCGCCGAGCGTCCTCATGTCGCCCAATGTAACATATAGTTCGCCGAACGTCCTCATGTCGCCCAATGTAACATATAGTTCGCCGAGCGTCCTCATGTCGCCCAATGTAACATATAGTTCGCCGAACGTCCTCATGTCGCCCAGTGTAACATATAGTTCGCCGAGCGTCCTCATGTCGCCCAATGTAACATATAGTTCGCCGAACCTCCTCATGTCGCCCAATGTAACATATAGATCGCCGAACGTCCTCATGTCGCCCAATGTAATATAATTTCGCCGATCCTGGACAGGTTGCCCATATAATATACATATCCATAGGTCTGACGAAATAGTACATCCAATGGGTACAGTTAAGAAAAGAAAAGCTTTAAAGAGATTCCACTGTCAGTACCAGGGAGTTAAAACATTCGAGGCTGGCAGCAATCATCAGAAACATTGAACTTAATCAGCAACTGATGCTTCGTTCGAAATCAGCATGACCTACATCGAAAGTTGCTAATGTCATATTTTGGCCGATTTAGCGCTCCATTTTTCTTTTTTATCATCGACATATTTATTTCCGCTGGGACCAGAAAAAAACTTATCATTGCGCTGTGCTCTAGTGGCTAACAATGAGGGAAACATTTGTCCACTGACGACGTGAACGATCGTCTGCAAGAAAGAAAGAAAAAGGTGAGAAGGAAGAAAAAGATGTAGGCAAAACTAAGGCAGAAAAATGAAGGAAGGATCATAGAAAGGTTACTTCTATCACTTATAGAACGCCGATCTTCGGGTGAGTGTGTGTTCCTATGTGTAGAACGATCGACTCAGGACAGCGTGTGTCTGATAAGAAGTACTGAACACGGAAAGAATGCATCAGTACATAAAGGTCACAGTGAAAAGGGATACCTGGCGTTGCCCGAAAGTGATGGTGTACGCAACACGAGTAAGCAGGCGGAATAGAGAGTTTGGGCATTTTAAGTAGCATGCGAGCGTTTCCCCTCGTTAAGTAGAGGCACACTATCAGGTAATGACACCTTCAGCTGTTTCCAGAAAATATGGGGATATAAGTATTGCAATGGATCGTCTCATGTGACAGTTTCTTTAATGTTATAGTGAATCGTAGTGTTCAGACTGCCTCGTCACAAAACATCTACTTAACTTTCCCCAGGTTTATTTTGAAACTTTAAAGCAAACTATTCATACACATTTTGGTGTGTATGTGCGAGTCCGTGCATGCGTAGATTCATGCATGCATGTTTCTTAGCGCATAGCATTTTACTTGTTCATCGGTGGCTATCATTTATCTGAAAAAAATTTGAGCCTAAGGCTTTGTTGCATTTTTGTTTACTTGTAAAGATTGATAAAACTACAGACATCACAGAACACAGAATATGTCATATTTATATGCTGGCGTAACCAGAGTACAAAGACAAAAAACATTCAGGAAACATTTCAAGCAGTGGCTTTGTAAGCAGCGTGCAGCAAGTCCAAATGCCTGCTGCAAAGCAAGTTCTTCCAGACCTCCCAGACGGCTGGCTCTGTTAGTATGACATGACTACGCAAAATCTACTTTCAATCTCTCATATATATATATATAATGTTTATTTATTCAAAGAAACCTGGTACTTACCCTTTTCGAGATTTTAACAAAAACATTGTTGGATTTCTGCCACTTTGCCAGAATCAGAAATATTCCCCCGTATGCATTGCGAACCTTGGCCTCACTCGTTAGCATGCTTGACGATGCGTTGACCGATGTTAAGTTGGTCCTGCCAGTCTGATCACCAAAAAGCTAAACTATTTCCCCCGCTGATTGGTGAGGGTTTTTTTATTTTTAGTAGTTCAGTTCCTGCTGGTCACACGCAAGCGCACTCGAAGCAGATCTGTGAAGTCAACCAGACGATACACTGGCTGGTTGGTGCGGGGGACAAGAATGATCCACTTTAATTCTGGTAAAAGGAATCGAGTACTCCTGACTGATCCACCTTAATTCTGGTGAAAGGAATCGAGTACTCCCGACTGATCCACCTTAATTCTGGTGAAAAGAATCGAGTACTCCAATTAATGCTGCAGTGGTCAGGCGCGATGTCCGCTTGATGACGAGTGGCACGCAGCACCAAGATGTTATCATCACTAGGGAAGCCGGACTTGATCCAATGTATTTTTGGCCACGAGAAACTTCTGACGCTGAGCAGCTGCAGGGAAACCCCTACGTCAGTCAAGTGCGATCATCGTGATAGCTATAGAGCAAACATGGCGAATTTCGTGATGACAATCGTACAGTTTGGAAGTTTGTGATTCATCCGGCCTGGTCCGAGTTTTTCACATTGCCGTTGTCACCTCAGCTAAAGATGGGCGTGGCCTATACCATTCTTTCTGCTAGCAAAATATGAAGCCAGTATCAAAATATTCCACCGACTGAACAAACATAAGTCATCGGTCACGATGAAGTCAACCTGTGGCAGACTATATTAGTTCAGGAGAAGCCTTAATGTGTGTTTTCCTCATCTGCGCTGAGCCACGTTTGGAGAGCGTTTTATTTGTACCTCATCTCTCTCCATAGCAGGGGCCATAAATCTCAGACTGACAAAGAACTCTTATGAGTATTTCTGTGAGAAGAGGCAATACTACTTTACACACAACAAAGCGCTTGGATAATCGTTGGCAGTTTTAAAATGCGTTAGCAAAATAGTAGGTTTTGTATGGAGTTCATTTTCGGTTACTGTGATAATAAATCGGTCGAGAAAGTAAACACACGTATATAGAAACTGTCAATCTGCAGGCATTGTAACACAAAGCTTTGTATGTGACAGTTTACAATAACAAACGCGCCTGCCACTTGAAAAACAATTATATGTTTCAGTGCAAGTGTTTTATCTTTATCATAACCTAAGTTCATACAAACGTGATTTTTTTCCAAACCACAAATGCAGGCGGACAGCATAACTTTCGGAACTGCAGGTAAATTATTTTTATGCACACAGAACGGTTTTACGGAATACAAGGACTTGTTAATTTTCACAAGCCCGCAAAAGCCCTTAAAAATACTAATGTCTTTGCTTTATCGAAACGCGATTTGTGACGATGTATGTTGTAGACAGAATCGCGAGTTCGTATGGCGATCGCGCAGCACCAAGTAAAGGCGCCAATGATTCGACAAGTCTTTGACTTCGCAGCACATCGCGCGCCGGCGTGAGTCACAGGGTCGCGTGCGGAAGGCTAACACAGTATTTCGTCATCGGTGAACCAAAAGGTGCATATTTCGAAAGCTGTTTGCAGGACGTATATGCACTTCTGATCGACCTAAATCGATACTGCAGTGTTTGAAGCACAACGTCCGCTTAGTCTTTAGCAACACTTCGATCGTTTCCGCGGAGATCACTTATGTATATAGTCACAGAACCTTTTGTGCAACCAAAATCGATTGAGCATTTTTTTGTTTTTGGTAGTCACGCACCTTCTAACTGTACTCAGTGAGAGTTACTATTCCGATGGGATTGCGAAACAAACTCCGCTGCCAAGAAACGGAATATCTTTAACAGTTGTCGTTCTTTTGTTGCTATGATACCGCCGCGTACTCTGCTCGTACTTCTTTTGCTTAAGCTGATAACCCAATGGTCACGTGACTATGTCCAGCGCGAAGTGGCCTGTGGCGACAGCGTGTCGGTCGAAGAGACTGACGATGTTCGTTTGAGTAAAACTGTGCATACGTTTCGAACGAATTCGATCTCTACTTTATATAGCTGCACCTTCTACTTTCGCTTTCCTTCTGTTTTTCCTCGCTGTTTGCGATTAGTATATCAACGTGTGAGAGCTACAAGGAAAACAATAAAAACAATAATGTTGCTTACTGTAATCCCCACCCTGATAGTTTTGTTTCTCTGTTTCGTTTCCCGTTTTCTGTTTGTATGTGCGAGGGCTGTCAGGAAAACATTAACGAACAATATGATTCGCTTTTGTCGAGTGGTTTCAAGGTAAAACTAGAGGAAATAGGCTTACGTGTATACATAACACGTACGAGTTTTAACGGCTCCTAGTGTAGTAAAATATTACTATTTCGACAGGACATTGTTTCTCTAACTAGGTTAAGGCCTTGAATAAATCGACGCCGAAAGTGATGTCATCTTCTGTGGCCCAGACTGGAAGTAATGCCGTCTTCAAACATTTTTCAGCTGCGATAGGTTTCCAAGCCTATACACGCGTTGTTAGGTGCGCCCAGCAGACAAAGCTGTCTAGCCTAAATATCTGATTCTAGTTTTAAGACTGATGATAAACCTTGAAAATGACTGATAAAAATACTTTGAAATGTGGTAAGTTAATCCCTCGGCATACACATTAGCTCAGTGTCCTGTCTGTTCTACTTGCCCCAATGGGAAGAGATGCAAGAGGACTGACGATGTTGTTGTTGATTGGGGAGGGAAAGTGCTTCAGCCTCGCGGTGATTTCGCACTAAGTGTGTGTGTGTGTGTGGGGGGGGGGGGACCAAGGGTAGGTGCTCTGCACTGGTGGGGGGTGCGTGAAATCCGTCTTGGTCACTTTTCCCGGCGCACTGTCGCCAGGACTGACGAAGACGGGGCTGGCTCTTTAAAAATTTTCTCATTAGTGTTTGGGGGGAAACCAGCCGCGTCTGTCGTGAAAGGAAAAATCTATTGGGTCCGTGTCGTGCCTTCGTGGGCTTCAGCCACATTCTTCTGTCTGCGACGTCCGTGTTCTTCCAAAAGATTTACTGCATACAGGTGTGTGTTTGACGATCTCCACCTTCTTTTCAATTTTCTATCACGGACGGCTTCCGCGACAAAGCCATCTGTAGAAAGGTTCTCAACGTCTTTAACTTTTCAACATCAGATAACAAATGCAGGTGTGCAAGTCATCGGATGCTCTTCGAAGTGATACAGAACGTCCGACCGTTATTAGGTGATCGGGGAAAGGTCATCAGAGTATAGTGTCACCAGCGATTTCACGTTAACAATCACACGTATTAACAATAGTACAGATTCTTCGTAAATCACACAGTGATAAATCTTACGAATAATATGCTAAAGTATTCGAGGCATTCTCTGCATGCACAGATTCGAAAACAATGAATTTCTATTAACGTACGGAAGCTTGTTATCAACATCGTTTTTCTTAGGAACCACGGGTAGCCAAGGGGCATAAAAATGTTTAAGGTAGAGAATACTAAAGGACCAAGAATCCTGGTGCTATCGGAAGTTTGAGCAAACCTCACTAAACGACATCTTCTAGATGTAAAGTTTTCAAACAGCTGTTCTTTTCGTCTTCCTCTTCTATTTCTTCACAGAAACTTATGGAGCAACCTACAGTTTCATCCCGTGCATGTCTCGGCCACAGACATCGTCAATAGTTACATCCATCTCAAGATCGAAGGCGGAGTCTTGCCTTTCCTACACCACGGGTCCTGAAAGATGGCTTGGAGTCTGGCATCACGCTTTGGATCGGACAAGCGCAGATAAACTGTCGCCGCCACACGCTGACCGCGTGCGACAGCGAGTAGTCAGTTTTAGAAACGCGCTGGAGTTTTCGACAGCGGTATACTTGCACGCGCTGTTGTCGGTGTCTTGCGGTCGTCAACTTCTTTCCTGTATAATTGTAGCACAGATCTATGACGATAACAAGACAGACAAGATAAATTAGGCAGATAAGGACAGCGTCTGTAACAGTTCCTCGTCTGCACGACTGGGTGGAATGTGCAACAGCAAATCGCTGTTAAGGAAAAAAGTGGTGAGTTCTAAATCAGTTTAGATCCTGCCAGCTCGACGTACACGCTTTTAAAATGTCTATGTCCCGGTCATAAATTTGGACAGTGTCCTCGAGCAATCTTGAGGACGCACGCGCCCACACACGCAGCGAGAGAGAGAGAGAGAGAGAGAGAGAGAGAGAGAGAGAGAGAGAGAGAGAGAACGGGGTGGGGGAGAGATTCAGTAAAATCCAGCAAGCTGTTTCTTGGCATTCTCTCCTTTTACCTCCCTTTGTCTTCTGTCCGTCTCCGTCCTTTCACTTGTCTGTCTGTCAGTCACCAAAAGTGACAGAAGCTATTGGATTTGACACGCACGTTGCTTTCATCTCTCCCTCTCTCCATCTCCCCTCTCTCTCGCTCTATTTCCCTCTCTCTCCCCTCTCCCTCTATTTCCCTCTCTCTCCTCTCCCTCTATTTCTCCCTCTGTTTCCCTCTCTCCCTCTCTCCCTCTCTATCTCCTTCTCTCCCTCAGGAACTGAGGTCAATTTCGTTTCAGAGCAGCCGAGGATCGTTCGGCTGTCAGACCAATAGTCGGCGTCCACACTGCTCACGCTGTCACTTTCCACCAGGCTTTCCGTCAGATTTATTCCCTAGAGCAATATAAGACGATCAGAAGAAAAGAGGAAAATAAAAAAAAATAACAGAAGCTGCGCCAGAAATAGGATAGTAGCTTTTCTTTTTAACTTTTCAGAAGACCCTGAGGAACCAGCTGGGCATTAGAGATGAAGCCCAATTTCATCACTCTCTCCATCCCACTTATCTGTGACAACCCTGGAATCCATCCGCGTCTGAAAACAACGTTCAGCACCATGATGATGATGATGGGTGGCTGGCTGGCTGGCTGGACGGATGATGGATGGATGATGGGTGGGTGGAGGGATATGATGGATGGGTTGATGGATTGGTTGATTGATTGATTGAAGATGAGGAGGAGAGCGACGACGACGAGGACGACAGGAGATGAAGAGGTGCAGCTTGATGCGTATCTTTTAGCCTTAATAATCTGTCGCCACGTCCCAGTGTTTTGAGTGGGTGAGTGAGCGGGTGAGTGAGTGGGTCAGTGAGTTGGTCAGTGAGTGGGTCAGTGAGCGGGTCAGTGAGCGGTCAGTGAGTGGATCAGTGAGCGGGTCAGTGAGCGGGTCAGTGAGCGGGTTAAGGTGCGGAGGGACGCAGATCTCTAAAGAACGCCCCCAGATTCCTCTGCGAGAGAAAAGAGAGTCGTGTCGTGAGCTGCTACAGAGTGTGTACAACGCATGCATCTTCGGTATTCCTGTAATGGATACGAGTCTTTGTCGACAGCCTGCTCAGTGGCGTAACTCAGAAAGCTGACAAAAAGTTAGCTTTTCCACAGAGACGAAAGACACATTTCGCGGCAGTCGTGTCTTCTCAGTCGTGTCTTCTCAGTCGTGTCTTCTCAGTCGTGTCTTCTCAGTCGTATCTTCTCAGTCGTGTCTTCTCAGTCGTGTCTTCTCAGTTGTGTCAATGATCCGCGGAGGTGGCCTAGCGGGGCTTACACCTCCTTCCGCCCTTTGGAAGAGCCAGTGATCGATACAGACCTTGGAGTTGCTTTTAGCATAGTGATCTCTTCTCTGGGCTTGCTGCTGACCTAATCCGAGTCCAGTGAGACCGAAACCCAGTACTGGGCATGCGTATTTCCAGACGTAGACCAACGCGATAGAAAGATCGAAAGAGGGAGGCGCGAAGCTGTTTATTATTGCTCCATAAAAACGCAGCTTTACGAAGAAGCGGAAACAAAATTATATCAGTTTCTTTTCGCTCTTATCGCGTGTGCAGAAAAATAAAAACATGCAGTTGCGCCCCAAACCCAGAAAACCACTTTCAGAAGACGATCGTACAAAAATCTCTTCTGCTCTCAATGTGTATATCGGTAATCCATTAGCTTATAAGTTTATACTAAATGCATAATGAATTATATGGCAGTCTTATAATCAGTCAACAAGTTTATATTCTCTTCACCCGAACAACAGCAAGCAGCTTAAAGTAGACTAAATTTAAACGTTCTTCCCTATTTCAATCTATTTCCCCGCAGCTCCGATGGATGCGATTGGACTTTTATATCATTTGAGTCAAGACCCACAGTTTGTGTTTACCCAAGCGTTTCACGGCCAGACAGATTTCCTTTGCACATACCGAACGTACGAGGCTTCTTGTCGAGTTTCTGGAGATAATAATGAAAGATATATCGCGTGTGTTTGCTCTACGGATATAATTCTCCAGGTATTTTTAAATTTCGAACACCGAGTTTCGAAGACACTTTTAAATTACACCGTACAGTGAAACAGGGCGAATACACAACCCCCAAATTGCAACACACAATCAAAGCGGGACAAAAACTTTTCAGTGCAGAAATTAACTCGACATACCCACCCGGAACAACCGAGCTTTGCCCGAGGAAGATTGGACAGACAGAGGGACGGCCAGAGGTTGCAGGTAGACGAACAGCTGATTTCAAACTCCATAGCTTTTTTTAAAAACAGAGCAAACGGTTGTTAACAAGCAGCAAGAGCATCATAGCTATGCCGCACGGATGTGATTCGCTTAGAAGCAAAACCATAATCACGATGATTCAGTGTAGTTTCGTGGAATTCGTAGAATTCGTAGAAGTATGATTCACTCAGGGTCGAATCATGTTCGAATCAGAGTGAATCATAATTCGAACTTGATTTGACCCTAGCGCCTCGGGCGTGCTGCATGATTCGCGTTCCGTGATTCAGAGGGCCCAGTACTATTTGGTTGTGGACCGCCTGCTTCGGTCGTGTAGCTTAGCACCAAAGCGGGTTTCACACGGCAAGAAGCGACACTGATTCGCAGAATCATGATTAATGAAGCAGCGAGTTATGTTTCTCGTGTGGCATAGCCTTTAGCCATCTTTTACATTACACATTGTCCAAAATCCATAGCATTTGTTTTAAAAAATCCATTTAACACTTTAAAAAGATTCATTACACAGGCATGTGCTACCCTAAAAATAGTGTAAACTATGCTTTCCTTTTTTAAAAAAAATCTGAACAACTCTTTCAGTAAACAAACTAAACGTATGTCAGAAACGGCCAGAAACACACCAGTCTTTTATCGAGATGACCCCGAGACCTCGAGTGGGCGCCTCGGACGTAAAATACTATCACGTTGTCTCATGTACGTGGACTTTACCACTCTATATTTCTTCCCTGTCGCCTTGGCTTCTATGAGTTCAGAAGCCCGGCAAAAGATTCAGTTTCACCTGCAGTGTTTTGGAATTATCGACAGCTCTAAAGGCTACCTTTTCGCCATACCATCTGTGCCATTGGGCTGCCTGCGATACCACAAGAAATTAATGATTTGTAACAACGTAAACGGACTGTGGAAACAGTGGATGCAATCGGAAAACGAGAAGAAACGATATAAAAATATAGACTACAGACGGACACGCGTAAGGGATGCAAAGGGCAGACATTATCCCCATAGACACGTATTCTTAAGAACAAAAGAATTTAACTGTGTGTGGACGCCAAGGACAAAGAGAGAATTATTAAGGAGGCTTTTTCTTGACCCCCAAAAGTCACCCATGGCAGTGTGGCACTTTCGCCTGACGTCATCAGCCATTTTCCTGGATAATTAATCATATGACAACATTGCATCAACGCTTCGTCTGACGGCATGGCGCCTAATGGAGTGGGGGTAAGAGATGGAGCCTAGGACAAGGTTGCCTACTGTCTCGTTTATGGAGACACCTGTTTCACAGTCAGGAATTTTTTAAGCGCAGAGAAGCGGTGAAAGTGGGGAACTAAGGGGCTGTCTTTTCGTGCATTCGTAAGGAGGCGTGTGTGCGACTTGGACAAGGAATGAGATCCGTCCGTCCCCCCGTCCGTCCGTCCATCCGTCCTTCCTTCCTTCCTTCCTTCCTTCCTTCCTTCCTTCCTTTCTTACGTCCTTCCTTCTGTTTGTTCGTTCGTCCGTCCGCCTTTGCCGAGGAAATAAAAGTCCGCATTCCGTTTCCAAAGCATTGTTATCAGGTCTTTCCTTGTGTTACAGGTAACGAAAGTGAATTCACAAAATTAAAGTTTAAGAAATCACCCGATAGAACAATGAATTCCAACACAGAGTCCACTCCCACATTTCTGCAAACAATCTATAATTGCTCACTGTTTCTGACAATATTAAATGTAAATTTTCCTTGTGCTACAGGCAACGAAACTGAAAAGACTCACAAAATTTCAAATTAAAAAAATCCACAGATAGAAAGATGACGTGTAAATAAACAGAGTTCACTCAAACAATCAGTAATTTATGTCAATGTATTACATATAGACAGTCCCAAGAGAAGATTGATGCTCTAATGGGCACGTACAGCAGTGAACTCGGGTTTTTTTTTAACAAGCATCAGTGACTTGCTGAGTGCATAAGACACGTATTTTGTGGAGGTAGAGATTGCTCTCCGTAGAGTATTCACCTGGGAACGACAGACTTTGGCCTGGGTAGAGTACTCACCTGGGGAAGGTGGGGATGGTGCAGCGACGTGGCGCCAGCGACTCCTTCAAGGTGCACGACTCCGCAGATGACGTATTTTCCGAGTTCGACCTTCGCATTTTCATCTGCGATGAGGTCAACAGGTTCACGCTTTTTCGCCTGGATTTAGGGGTCTCTTCGCCAGAAGGCGGCGGTCTGTCGCCGGAAGAGACCCTCTCGGAGCTGTTTTCGATGCCACGCTCAGCGATGCATCGATTCGGGCCACTATTTCGGGTTGCCTCCCTTGCTGATCGCACCCCGTGCTGGTCCGAGATGTCCATCTCCTTGAGAGATTTGGACCGCTGTCGTCGTTGTAACGACGGGACTTGAACAGTTCCCCGAGGAAAGACGCCTGGCTGTAGCCTGCAGTTGTCCGTTTGTACCGCTCTGGGCAGAGTGGCTGCTGTCTTGCACGTCCGGAGAGGTTTTTCCTCTCTCTCGGCTCTGTACAGATTGTCATCCACTTCCGGCTTATCTCCCCTGCCGTCCTTGTCGCCACTCGATTCCTCGTACCAGACTTCCGCAATGGCGAAGGATGATAAGGGTAGCGTTGCAGGAGCCGAGGAGTAGCAGAGCTGACTCCTCAACTGACACGCATCGCCAGCCGACCGTGACCTGTGCACTCGAGGGGAGCAGCGGATGTCAGGTTGTGCGTGGTCTTCTGATGCCAGTGTCGATGACGGCTTTACTTGCGGTGTGATTAACATGGCGGTGTTCGGTGATGGCAGGGTTCGCTCATCGGACTGATCACTGGATAATCTGTGGGCAGACAGAACAATTGAAGTACATAAAAATGATGGAATGATTGATGACTGCTCATTTGTTATTTTTTCTCTCATATGCTTTTGTTTTTCGATTTTTGAACAAAAAATTCCCCAGTCATCACCATTTTCGTGGGAGTATTCTGAAACTACAATAAAATTTCTTCCTGCATAATTGCAGCCTTTTTTATTCAAATACCACCACTTCATTGTGTACAACATGTGATGAGCTGGGTTTTTTTTTCTGCGATTGATTATCCGTCTCGGCCAGTTGTGAATAGATGATGTCAAACACCCTTTTCTTTGTCTACACACTTTTGTAAAATCGAAACCATGTGTTGTAAACCGCGCGCTGAATAGCGACAGAGGTTATTAGAAATACACCGTATTAGCATTCCGGATTTGCTTTGAAGTTCAAAAACAGGAACGATAAATAGGAAAGAAAGGAGCAGGGGAATGGAGCAGAATGGAAGGCGGAAGTGGAAGTGAACAGGTCACACCCTCAGAGCGCCGACAGAGGACATCACACGGCCAGCCCGACCATGGAACCAAGAGCAAGAGGCGAGGTGGCCGTCTGCGACCCCCTGGAGACCACTTCGCCAGGAAATATAGAAATGGCGACTATAGCGGGCTGAATAAACCAACGTTGCCGAGAATCGAGCGCACTGGAGGTTTGATCCACGACGAACTCCAGGAAATAAAAGCAACAGAAGAAGAAGGGGGAATGCGGAAAGGGAGACAAAGAAAGAAGGAAGCAAAAAGGGACGGAAGACAAAGGAAAGGAAGCAAGCAAGCAAGGAAGCAAGACAACAGATCAGAAGGCAAGCCAGCAAAGACGCGCAATAGGAACTTCGATGAGGCCTTCGATGTGGGCTTCGATGTGGAGGAATCGCGGCGGCGGGGGTCTTTCCATTCAAAAGATTGCGAGGGGGAGAGAGGGAGAGGGAGGGAGAGGGAGGGAGAGGGAGGGAGAGGGAGGGAGGGAGATGGCTGGTGTGTGCGTGTGTGCGTGCGTGCGTGTGTCCGCCGCAACCTTGCAGCGAAGGGGAAAACAGCCTCAACGGAAATATGCTTCTTAAGATCCGAACCTCAAATTCTAGACATGGTTGGATTTCATGGCTTTTCGTGTCTCCTCTTCACAGTAAAAAATCACGTAGAATATCAGCGTTGTTATGACAACCAGGACAGACACGACATTCCGTGCAAACCAACGACTCTGCGTGCGATATATTAGCCGATTTGTATCTTCTCCCCACACCTCCGACAACTAGGAAACGACTTTGACGTCTACAGAAACACTGTCCGCCACTCTGGATTTGGGTGAACATCAGTCGAAAAAAACCGACAAGCGCCAAGGAAAAGATAATTCTGATGTCAATCAACATTGGGTGCTGTCAGTTTCTGGTGGACTTATCGGTTACCCTACGTCGAGCGGCCCACGAGCGGTGTTGTAGTCGATTTCCGTGCGAAGGAACCTGATGATCGCTGCACTGTACCCCGCGGTGAAGCCAGTGCAGTCGCTCTTGTTTGTTCTGGAGAGGTGGGCAGGTGCAAGCAATGACCTTCGTTGTTATTTATAGAGATCGCTTCTAGCACTAATTGCAGATATAGCAAGCTACAAATCAAGCAAGATAGAAAAGATAAAAAAAAGGATGGGGGAGAAAACAAACTACAAACAGGAAACAGCCCAGTGATCGGCAGTCGTATCTGCTTTGCGCGTGCAAAGCTGAACGCAGAATACACAGGTTAAATGAGTGGAGGGGGGGGGGAGGAAAGACGCTGATGAAACACGCCCGAGTGTACCTCGCCATAAGCAGATTCACTGGTACAGCGAGTCACCCGAAACATTGCAGTGGGCGCAAACCGTTTCTTTTCTCGCTAGCTGCACATGCGTGGCCCGAGAAATCGCTCCATCTTGGCCTGTACTATACCCCCAGACTGACAGGTCGTTAGATTTCGGAAACGTCTTAACAGACCCGGCTCCATGTAATACTCTTGCGCAGGCGGATGCTTCGAACTTTTTTCAGATTTTGTTTTTTCTTCCTAAGAGGTGATCTCCGGTGCAGCAAGGTTTCGTGGAATTATTGCTTCCTGATCCTTGGCGAGTGGCTAAGCCGTATAACAAAATTCTAGTGGCTACGTTTTGATGGCATGAAGTGCAGGGTCCATAAAGTTCTTAGTTCCTTCACTCTGTCAGCTGCCGTCCCGGTCGACCCACTGTAAAATCCGAAACCTCTTTTGTTCCCCAAGGGGAAATGTTTAGCAGTTTCGCAACTTCGGGCACCCAAAAACATCTACGTGAAATTGGAGCGCTTTCCAAGGTTTACTTTGCACACCTCACGCTTTTATCATCAAGCCAAGCCAGGATAGGGAGGACCTTAAAAAGGCCACGAGGATCTACATCTAAAGTCTAAAATCCTCCCTCAAACCTCCAAAAATAGCAATATATAATGAAACTCGTAACTGTGGTAGTTAATGGCCATCCAGATGTTAGATATGTCTGTTAGATATGTCTCCCTCAGAAAGGGAGTGTGAACAGTAGCCTACGGAAATAAACACGATAAGAGTAAAATGTGCAAGACAGACCAGGAACATTAAAATCAAAGCATCATAACACTAAAGACATCAACAGCTAATACGAAATCTAAAGGTAGAGATAAACTGAGATCTATAGGGGAGGAGTAGGATCGGCCAACACGAACAACTCCCCACTCTGCACCGCGGACAAGCTCAACAACCAGCAGCAGCACAGCGCCAGACGGAAGATCACAGTCAGCAAGGAACTGTCTATCTTACCACCGCCAGCCCACAACACAGCCAGTAGGGAACCAACATCTTACGACCACCAGCCCACAACACAGCCAGTAGGGAACCATCATCTTACCACCACCAGCCCACAACACAGCCAGTAGGGAACCAACATCTTACGACCACCAGCCCACAACACAGCCAGTAGGGAACCATCTTACCACCACCAGCCCACAACACAGCCAGTAGGAACCATCTTACCAATCTTACCACCACCAGCCCACAACACAGCCAGTAGGGAAACATCTTACCAATCTTACCACCACCAGCCCACAACACAGCCAGTAGGGAACCATCTTACCAATCTTACCACCACCAGCCCACAACACA
>SMGT01006632.1:808832-819102 GCA_004794575.1 Lanistes nyassanus
GTGTGTGTGTGTGTGTCTAGGGGGGGGGGGGTAATAACTGGTGAAAAAACCGGCAAAAGTCGGAGATTAAAAACAAGTAACCAGACAAAGACGCAGTGGGCAGCTAATTTGCAGTTTGCATTTGACAACAAGATTGACTCACCTGAACGTAGACCCTGGTCCATTTTTCTGTTTCTTTTTCCTGCCGAACAATGGCATTGTTCTTGTATGGCACTTTCGTAAAGCTGACAGGAAGTCATTGAAGATTAACAACTCGCGTTCCGACTACAAGCAGATTACTTCTCTCCTTAACCCAGTTGTTTCAGGGCTCCTTTTTGGCAATACAGACATCCGATTACCATGTTGCAAACACTGGAGGAGAGATGAACTGGGCACCTACATATTTCTCCACGAGCCATCTAATTTTGGCATGTCCCCTTGTCGTATTTGTGGAACAGCGCCTGTTCTAATTGCTTAATCCAGGAAAAATATCATTTCACAACCTTTCAATATTTTAGTCTTATTTCTGGTAGAGAAGAACTTCCCTTAAAACAGACCCTATAGTGGATCAGAAATCAGTTCCAGAGGTTTCCTACACTCACACTTTCTGAAGTTTGTAATACAGTCGCCGCGCGCTGTGGAAAGAACACTGACGGCATGAAACGCTTATCTCAGCGAGAACAGCCTCAGAAACTTAACGTCGAAAAGTTCCGAACACATTAAAAAATTACATTATTTATTTAAAATGCAATCTTTTCTCATTTCCGTGTTATGTTACGAAGTGACATCGAATTGTCTTTACTCCTGACTTGTGATCGGAGGTGCCATTTATTTGTGTTAACTTGGGAAAGACCTAATAATTGGCCTAAAAAAACAACATAAGGCCTTTAAATATATCCGAATGCTACATTTTAACAAAATACACTTCAGGATCCAACATTCTGTTGTCGATATTTGAAAAGCTGTTGTAAATTTAAGTCCCAGCACTGTCCTAATCCAACACGAGTTGATTTTTTCCCGCTAAGCACTGAAATCCAAATATCTCTGTCATCGATCTGCAGAAACACGCGGGAATCCTACTTCACGCATGAATGCGGGCTACTGTTTTCCATCATCTTTATTGCTCACTCTCTGCAAGACGGCCCATCGTCTCAGCTCGCTAGACTTCACGGATCCAGTGCGCCAACTCACTGGACTGTGATCGGATCATGTATCTTCAACAAGGGGCACACAACTCTTGATCTCCTGGTTCTTGCGCCTTCGACTACTGCACAAGGCATTGGGGTGAATTTTGTACCTGATCCGCGCATGGAGACAATACCAGAACCTGTCGCTTATTGATCTGCTGGCAACTCGTGACGCAATCTCACTCCATAAATCGATGACAGAAACCTGCGGGGAAGCGCCGATTTGCAAGCACCTGGACGGGCCGGTCTTATTTTATGGCTTCCAAACGATGAAAAAGATAAAGTTGCACAGAAAGCGTTTCCCACGTTTTGTGAGCTTTCTTCTTCTGCATAAAATCAGCCAGCCCCTCTTTACATCTGTGATTTAACAAGGGGGTTAAAAAAGCATCTAGGATAGCCCTAACTGGTAAACAACGAGCAGGAAAATTAGGTCTATCTCCGCCCTTCCTGATCTCACATACGCACTCACCTTCACACAGACCGGAGCTGAAACAGCGTGGGGCTTAACAGCACTCTGAAAATTCTGTTGTCCGGGTATCTGTAAAGGCTTTACTCCACGGGAACACCCCCCTCCAAAAACAAACAAACAAACAAACAAACAAAAAGCCCTGTTTAGTATACCTGCTTGGTAGTACTTTGGGCGAACCGTTTTGGTAAACTGTTTCGTAAAACTGCTTTTGAGTTCAGGAAACAAGACAGTACTGTCCCATTTACGCCAATGCATAACGACTCCACTGATACGGCCCCAAAAGCTTAGGACAGCGGTTTCTCTTCATTTAATGAAGAATAAATCAGAAAAAGAGAATGCAAAAGCTTACAAAAGTAAACGAGGAAGAGGACAACTGTATTAAAACGAAAGGAAGAAAATAAAAGACATATACTGGGAATCAAACAGGTGACCTTCGAAGGGGGAAAATACCTCCTCATTGTTATTATCAAGTCACGCTGACATCGTGCAAACGAAGCTAAAGTAAAACTATAATGAAGCACACTGAAACATTAAGCTACAAGTACGTGTAGCTTCTTGTCAGGTTAGCCAGGACCCAAGTTCCCATCCGGGTCTCGACTGCACGCTGTTCTCCGAAAAAGCTTTTAGAAAATAGAGAAGGCTTTGAAAGGAAAACATGAGACAAAACATCTGGGAAAACTGTTTGTTAAACAGACTTTCGGGAATGTCACCCGGCAAACAGGAAACACAGCCTCGCTCTGGAACTTTCCTTCAAAACGTGTTTTTGGATTCCCGTGTAGCATAGCCTTTAAACAGCACTGTTATAAGCAATCGAATTGTTATGAAGTATTTCTTGGTTAAATTTTTCCATATTAATTTATAATGAATAAACACATTTAGGTTACCAGTACCTGGAGTATGAAATAAGATTTCAAGGCAATCTACCCATCGCTCGTCCTCGCACTCCCACACGATAATCGATGTTGCTCTTAATAAAGGCTTCTGGGTATCGGTATGCTGGCGAGGAACATTGCCTCTCGCTTCTCCAAAAGAACACAGCTTGATGTGCTTCACGTGCGCAGATCCCACTTAGGGTCCCTTCAAACTCCTAAACAGAATCGATCTGCTTTTCTGAGGATTACGTGCTAATGTTTTTTTGGGGGCACTTCCAAAGACCTTACGTCAACTCGCAGCTCCAACAAGGTATGCGCTGACCCAACACTGTAACTACTGGCCAGATCCGGCCCTTCTTCAGGTGTTGCGCAGACTCAGCGCACCTAAAAAACACCCTGGGTGCAGCCGAAACTGCAGGTTCAGCGCAGAATGTGTAGGATCGATTCGACACTTTCTCACACCCTGCGTGGTCTCGACTCGCCTTCAGACCATGTGTAGGTTTGGTACATCCATCGAGGCCGCATCAGGAACATGCTGTACGAAAGTGAAAGTAACTTCCAAGAACCGAAACCCTCGAGAGGGCGCCAGGTGTCCTACAAACCGAACCTCTGCTCGAGGTATATTAGAATGCAGGTAAGAATTCAATTGCAGATTTGGGACTGGAATTTCTTTCCTCTGGACACATCTGATCGTAACATTCCAAGCAATGGCAAGCTACCCCCTCCCCTCTCAGAAGTGCAAGTCGATCGAACTTCGGGATACCTCCGAAGACTTTTTTTTTAAAACTGCTTGCGCTTGTGGCTTTCCACCGGTTGTCTAATTTGAATCTCAATGACCGAGACTGAATGAAGCCCGAAGTGAACACAAAACATTTTTCGCGCCACGCCGAGCGAGTCAGTTGACAAAGATCTGTCACACCAGAGCAGACGAGGCAGCGTGTAGTTCCGCAACACCCCTCCCTTGAACTCACGTACAGGGGGTAAAGTACAGATTTTTCTATCGTGACACGCTCCCCCCCCCCCTTTTTTTTTTTTGCCTTCCGGCGCCACGTGCAGCGCGGCTGCTCTGTGAGCCTCCCCGTCGCCAAGGACTCTCTGTGGCTCTGTGAGCCTCCCCGTCGCCAAGGACTCTCTGTGGCTCTTACGGGCACGTCACAAGGACAAAGGCTTACGTGCCTCTGACATGTTGGCGCCTTGCGTACACGGAGGTGGGGGCACTGTCCCCAACGGACGCGTGCGTTTGCAGTCCTGTAGACGTTACTCACATCCTATCAAGGTTACTCACATCCTATCAAGGTTACTCACATCCTATCAAACCCGTACCTAAGGTTATCGGCTTTGTAAAGTTTGTAAAGTGCGCGTTCTTACCTTTGTATTGATTTTGCGAAGCGCGGAGTTTCCACTTCTGCTGCGATGCCGCGCTATAGAAGCTTACGTTATCACTATTGAAGCCGAACGGCAGTATGTCAGAATATTAAGTTCATGTGTTCATTCAATATTAAAACATTCATTCATTAATTAATGTGTACATATATGCACTCTGATGACCATTTACACCTCTCATGGGTTTGAAGTTCGCACTGTATATTTGACCAACCAGAAGTGCTTTAATTGAGAGCGAGAGAGAGAAAAAATGAATGTTAGCACAGACCCTACATATAGTAGGGTACGTGTGTGATGTTAGTAACATCTGTCAGTATCTGTGTAATCAGACTCAAGGATTCAGATGTAAATAGACCACAGGGAATTCAACAGTACAATAGCACATGTAAGTGTACATCGGTATACTCCTGAGAAGCACGTACATTTAAATGTATCACAGGAGATTATTGTACCACCCGTTCGTATGCGAAGGTACCGCGGGATGCACCACTGTACGTATAACAATAGACACAATAGTTACACGGAATAAGGTGACCACAGGGGAAGTAAGCCAAGCTGAATACTGAAAAACTCGACGTTTTGGGACACCACCATTTCATCAGGACAAAACACTCGACAAAAAATAAGGAGAGAGATTTAATTATTCGTGTGTCAAAATGCTGCATGCACAGGACGCGTGCACAGGAAGTAGAACAGAAGATGCCGGGACAGCTGGGAACCAAAAGCAAACAGGAAGGTCAAGGAGAGAGTAAAAGAGAAAGGACACATGAAGTAAATATGGAAGTAACATGAAAAAAACCCCACGTAACTGCCTCTTGGAGTTAACGTAAGATGCACGTGACAATTACGGAACTCAAGCAAAAATTAAAAAAACAGCGTCAACGTTAAAATGCTTTTTAAAAACATAATCAAACAGAATACATAAGGATAATCGTAATTATAATAAAGTAGTATAAATAAAAACTAATGGTAAATGTTATGGGTAAGAAAGTAGAAACAGGTAAGATATATATATATATATGAGTAAAGGATAGACTCCTTAATTATTTTATTATTTTCACAAAATATGCAAATGTACTACGGGGCATGCAGCATCTCAGCAGATACACATTGACCCCCAGAAGATGTAAATTTAATATAGTAAATACGAAAATGCACACGATTTCAGTTTAATAAGTGCAGTATAGCCCTTGCATACTGTTGACGAGATTGCGACATGTGGCTCACGCGAAAATAACAAGCATATTCTACTTTGTCAAAGGCGATCTCAATTTAATATTCCTATAGAGTCTTAAGCTCACAAACTAGGACGCACATCAGTGCGATTGCAAAAGGCCTTTATGGAAAGCATATTTGCGATATTGCAGCAGGTCACTTATGCGAGACTTTGTTGTCCCCAGGCGGTGCTACCACTGAGCTGTCAGCCCAGGGCCGGCTTGCATGAGCGCCCTTCCGGTCATAAGAGTGGTCAGAAGGCCCATTGGCCTTGTGTATTTTACGTACATCTTTACCCATGAACAGGAGATAGAACGCTCGTGTAAGACGATCGGAGGGTTGGGTTCCTTGTTCGTTCGTATCTCCTGTTAACGCCTATGTAAAAGTGCGCGTGCAGTACACAGTGAGCGGGCCGTGCGATTGCTGTTACGACGGAAGGACAGATTCAACATTAATGCAACCCAGCGCTAGATCATGGGACCCTGCCATAAGTGATCTTGGTAGCCTAGGTAACGGGGAGTGTCTAGGAGCAGATTACGACACAGTGAAGACCGGGTGTGTCTGTCCTTGTCCGCACCTCTCTATATACATATACTTAAAAGCATAAGTGTGTGTTGCAAGTTTGTGGAAACACCTTTAAGCACTTTCATATGGGAAACCTGTGAAGAGTCTGTGTGACCTGGGCACAGGTTGACATTTCCATGATGCAGTTGTCTGCTGTGCGATTTAAAAACCTCTTGCGGGGTCCGCAAACTTAACGATCAGAGCAGAATGGAGTGCTTTTTCTACACGAGAGGAAAGCAAAAAATAGAAGGCAAAGAGAATGACTAAAATGGCTTTGTTTGTATTTCAAGTCAAGGATATAGGTACAGGCTGATGAGACAAACCAGTGAAAAAAGTGTGGCCTGCTGACTTCTGTCTGTCTGGTCTTGTTCTGACTGGTCTTGTTCTGTCTGTCTGTCTCTCTGTCTGTCTGCCTGCCTGTCTGTCTGTGTATGCATAGACGTCCAAGCTAATATAGTCACTGAACGGACAACTGATCAACAGCCAGGTAACAACATCAAACAAGGACATAAACAGCAAAGCGTCGCACTGTGCTGGGCTTGCTTAACTGCTTGCACATTTACAAGTATTCAGATTATGGTGAAATGAAGGGGGAATTCCCTATTTTTTAGCATTGCTGGAAGCTTCTCTTCCAGGAAGTTCCGTCACTGCGCTTGACTGTACTGAAACATTTACTTGTCGTCGACCAATGTTGGGTTGCTTGCTAGGATACCCGTGACTACCACAATGTTGGATGAAACAAAAATAATAAATAATAACAAAAATAATAAAGTCCGGATTTTTTCTTAAATATAATAGCAACGGCCCGCCCCCTCCCCAGCCCCTTCCCCCTCCACACTTATATACTCACATCCTTATGGGGTTTCCTTCTTCTACACAAAACACGTACGATGACTATAGTTCATTCCAGACTATTTTCTTCTCATGTGACAATTTTATATTTTGTGTTTAAGCAGATACTAAGTTTTCTGTCTTAATTTTTTTATCCTGGTGATAATGGAGTTGCCGAACGAGCGGAGAACTTACATGTATACAGACTTCGATTTTCGAGGGTACAGCGAAAGACTTAGAAATCTGAGGTAAACTGCCCTTTTAACATCTATAATAGCAAGTAACGGTTGTTAAATAGCAATATCCTGTGTACTTTTGGTCGTGCTCAGTAACTCCGGAAACAATCTGCATTAATAAAGATCACGTGACTGTTGTTTGGATAGAAAGTGGTGGGAATAAAATTTGAGTCAAGCGACAAAACAAACAAACAAACAAACAAAAACGGGTCAGCATTTCAGGGCGTTGGCTTCAACGTCTTTGTTCTCGCCACGTATTCTCTCCCAGAGAAGCAGTCGTGTGTCGGAAATTAATTACGAACGTGAGTTTGGTCTTTGTTTTTATTGCATTTTTTCTGATTTGCTTTGTAACATTCCTGGAGGACAAGTGGAACACGGGATTGTTGGTTTTATTTAAAGTTTCTCGTGGCTAAGTTTCCTTGTCCTTGCCAACAGAATACTTGAACAGCAGAGGCTGATTGTGATGGCGTTCCTGTCAGGGTGTGACTCACCCTAAATTGCGAAGTTTAAGTGTTTCAAACGCTTCTTTGCAAGACTCTCTTCTTTAGAAGTTCCTCCTACATATAAATTTATTTGAAAAACTTGTAAAGTTTAAATGAGCCTAGGGAAAAAACCCGATAGTAAATTGGTATGACAACACAACAAAGAGAATGAGCAAACACTCCTAGTCGTTATAACTTGACACAGTTCTCTCTGTGGTGACATCACGACTTTGTGCGCTGTTCAACTTTCAATGGTCAGAGTTAGGCCACGAGCCCCGCTTACGAGTCGAGTGATTTTTTTCCGTCAAGTTCCGGAAAATAACGGAGTAGAACTGCAAACCATTTTTTCGCAAATAATTTTCACGGTCACATACTACATTACGTCTAGCACGATATAAACATATCTTCTGTATGCAGTCGATCAGTTTTTCATGACTTTAAATAATGTTTGGAGGCACTGCACGAACACAATATGTCTTCTCTCCATTTGTCTCTCCCGGCCCGAGGGAGCCGAATTGTTTAAAGAATTATTTCCTTTCCGACTACATGTAGTTTCAGTTTCTCGCGGACACTTAAACTTTGATGCACACTGTCTGCAATGAATGAGTAGATGTCGCCATCTTTGACTGACTGACTCGGATGATAATGTAAAAGATGTAGAGTAAGGCATTTGCTCATCGTTCTTAACCAATGTTGACATTTTAATGCAGCAAGAATGCAAAGATCTGTCTAGATTTCCAGAACAACAAGTTTGGAAAACATGACAGTGAAACAAACGAAAACTGTTCTGCTAGGGATTAATATAAAGAAGCAGCTATTGTAGAATTATTTATACAGGGAGGCAACTACAGCAGTATCCGTGTACAGCTGCCTACACGACTTCATAACGGCATGTGAGACAACGCTCTTGTCAGTTATACAGGTTGTAAACGTTTCGCTGTTCACGCAGCAATACACGGGTCGCGCCCTAAGGTAACGCTTACCACAACAGCTACCATTGTTGGCCCTATAAAATAAGGGAGATAACTCTCCGAAGGCCTAACTTGATTTTTCTGCTTTTCTGTATGTAAATACGCAGTGGCTTGTAACGTTAATTACAAGCATGAGACGAGCAGTCAAGTGACAACCAGCCACGAACTGGTTTAGTTCGACAGAAACGGAAGAAACCATCAGATACAGTGCCCCCTACACCCCTCCCCCACCTTTTTTCTGCATTCGTTCCCATAGAGGCAGTGGTGGAGTCGGGACTGCTGTATGCCTCAACACCTGCAAGTCCAGTCTGCTGTGTGGCACCTTTCCAACCCCCCACCCCACCCATCCCCGAAGTGTAACAAACGCGCCTTGCTATTCAGGCGATGTCTAGGGCAGGCTGGGTGGACGTTAACCAGACCGATGTTTTCCATTTCAGACGGACAGCCGCGGCGCCAGTCAATAATCTGTTAAACGTTGAGAGTCTGACTTCCCTGAGACGCTTCTCTTATTTTATTTCACGTTATTATGGCGTCCGTGCGTGGAAGAATATACGGGTTTTCTGCGTCGGTCTGCGCGGGTGAATGGTACAAGGAAAATGAGATGGATGGGGAAGGATCCTGGGTGTAGGCAATGAAGATGGGAGAGGAGAGAGCAGAAGCAATGGAGAGAGACAGAGAGATAAACGTCAGACAAAAATAAAGGCTGGGGAACAGAGGAGGAGAGAAAGGTAATATTTTGCCCTAATATGCCGTCCACGTGCTGTCCGCGTGTTATTTCTATTCTGTTAAGTATCTGGCTTTAGTTTTGATCTGTGTCGTGCTGAACTCCTGATGAAAGGGTAATGCCCCGGAACTTTGACTCTGTTTTTGTCAACGTTAGCTTGGCTTAGTTCGTTTGTTGGCACCTAATATTTTCAGTCCCGGAAGCATAGTGGGAAGTGACGTCAGATAAGTGGCTGTGGCGTCTTCGTGACGCTCAGTGCGCACCGCAGGGTTAAGAACACGGCAACCTTCACACTGCTGTGTGGTAGGAGCGTCAGCCACCTTTCTTACGTCACCAGTCTGACATGCGGTTCGGATTCTCGCGAGCTTGAAGCTATTCAGTACAAACAAAAAAAATTAGTGTAAAATTAATTTAATCCGTACATTCAATGCCACTGTTGTGATAATGAATTTTATACGTTATGCTTTTTTGTTGATGCGACATCCCTTTTGCATCGAACCTTCAGGTGAAGCTGGCGAAACTGCACCCAGCGCTCATAAAACGGGGCCCCTTGGGAGCAGTCTTCCAAACTACAGGGGTGGAAGCCGGGGCTGGGGGTGGGGGTGTCACCGTTCGTGCACATACCCGCAAGCAAGAACAGACAAGTCACACGAAACAGAAATGCCCTGGCAAAAAAATGCAGATTCGCAAGGACAAGACAGAAAAACATCTAGATCAATCATTTGTCTATCGCCCATCTTAAATGTGCACCTGCCGCCAAATATGCAATGTTATCGAGATTATGTTCAGCTACCTTTTACTAACGAACAACAGTTAATCTCATTCCGCAAGTTAAATATTCAAGCGACTAAGCGTACAAAGCATGTTTATTAAAACGTTGTGGGAGGCCCGCTTTGTAAACTCCACTCTCTTATCTCAAGAATATATCTTCGAGACCCGAATATTATTCGTGATCAGGTTAGACCGGGGGTCGGGAGGCAGAACAACTTAAAGGTTTCTCTGTCACGAGGGCATGCACAGGCATCAGGCTACGCGTGTCAGGGGAGAGAGGGGAGATGGGTGGGGGAGAGAGAAAGGAGCGAAGAAGAAAAGGGAGGTATATGTATAAAGGGAAGGGAGAAATAAAAGTTAAGGGGAGAACTCAAGCGGAGCTTGAAAAAGCTCGAACTCACTGGAGCCAATCAAACACAGTCTTACATAAAATATGCTAATCTTTTAGGGTCATCACCTCATACGTTCCAATTTCCTTGACAATCATACTAGTTATAACCCCCCTCCCCTTAAACCGACCCCATCCCTCCCCTAACGTTCACCTTAGCCCCCACCCCTTACCCTTCCCCTACCCCCCCCCCATCCT
>SMGT01006632.1:827398-841869 GCA_004794575.1 Lanistes nyassanus
CGGGTAGAGACAATATGGAGGAGACAGAACAGTTGGGACGGACAGAGGAGACGGGTAGAGACAATATGGAGGAGACAGGACAGAACCCAGAATTTTTTTAAAACTTATCATCATAGGAATTTGGGCAATTACAAATGTGCATTTCTGGAATATTTGGAGAATTCAAGTTGTTTGTGTCACTTAGAGGTGCGAAGAGCCTTGGGAAAAAGTGGAGGTTTAACGACAAAAACTTCATTTTGGCGGTAATTCAGACGCAGATTTCCTATGCTCCGCATGCCTTTCGAACTGTTCCTCCTCAACAGATGTTCGCCATACTGTGAGCTGCCATCAGCGTCGAATTGAAACTCATGGAAAAGCCACTTTGCCAGCATACTATACTTCCAGCTGATAAATGTTCCGAACAGTCTTAATTTCAGTTGCATTACGCAGGTGTTAAAATGTGTAGAGCATGCAGCGGACAATAGAGGAAGTCGTGCTTTGATCAAGTCACTGCATGGCTATAAAACTACAGCAGTTAAATATTAATAAACTAAAAATCGTGAACCTAAAAAAACTAAAAATGACTGAGGCTGAACTGCACTTCATCAAACTTTATGAGCTATATATAAAAATACGCCCTGCTATAGGGTTTCCAGTCGCGGTAAAGGTTAAGCACGGTGGACATTCCAGTCCTATTGCGATCGATAATCACAGCCAAAACTCAGATATATTGCACTGGCGCCCTTCACAACCCACGCGCATTTCACCTACATCTCTGAAAGAACAACCATTTGGTTGGTGGGTCCTACATATTGACCCTGGCAGCTACCTCCCACGATTTCCTTGTTTCCGCTTCATCGTTTCGCGTCGGGGTGCAGGCATTTCTGAGTTTTGGGCGCCACCTGCCGGCCACGAGTTCGAATTGCTGTGCAAGATGCACTTAACTCCCTTAAATTCCTTCCCCCATCGCTGGGCTAGACGCATGCAAGTGGCAAGCGCAGAAACTTGCTGGCATTGTCCACAGGAGCTCACTTCTTTTCCGATGATGAATCGTTTTGTCGGTAGAGCAAGCCTCAATTTTCTGACGCTTGCTCGGTAAATTACCAGTCCGTACACAAGGTCTAGGACACTGCTGCAACACGCGCCCGTGCTTCGTCACAGAGGCCGGTTGTATGAGCGCCTGCAGGAGCGGTCACTCACTGTTTTAAAAGCGCTGGAAAGTCATAGGGCAGCAAAACATTCGTAAACTCGTGCAAAGTAAAGACATTGGTGCATTTTTTTACGTGCTGCCATGGGACATCCTCTAAAGCTTACACCCATAAGTCGCAGCGCAGTATCCGCTGCTACCGCTCGTACGACTGGCCCCTCCTGACGTCAGCAGGGATGGTCGGTGCGGGAGGCGCCGGTGAAATTGATTTGGCGCAGAAACGTCTTCGCGGAAAATGTTTTGTTATTCATCCTGACGTGTCATCGCCATGTGCCGCTTGTGCTTTACGAAAAGCGCATCTACTGTGTCCAAAAGCCAGAAATTCCAATGAGCCAGTAATATTCGGTCTGTTTCAAGTGCCTCCTTGCAAACAGGAGTGTATGTGTGTGTGTGTGGGGGGGTCCTTATCTCCCAAAGAAAGCGTACTAATCTGTGATTCTTAATTTTGCTTTAAGAATTTGTGGTTTCGCTTTTAATAACACTTGCACACTAATCCGAAGCCTTTAGAAACTACCCCCCCCCCTTTTAGTTCCCTCGCACCAGCAACAACAGAACTCTAAGCGGACAAAAGAAATGAGCAGCTTCCAGAAACAAAGACACGTGGGACGCGCGTGAAAACGGAAGCTGGGGAAAGACGAACAGTGTAAGAAGCATTTTAGTGCAGGGGAAAATCGACAGATATTTTCCTTTTCTCCGTTGTTTATCCAATCCTAGCTCTGGCCTGTTCTGTTGATTTAAAAACAAACTTCAATAACGGAGAGGCATTCCAAACAGCACCAGAGACTTATCCAAACATTTGAACGTTTGCGGCGCTGAGATCTTTTCCCTGAACTTCCAGGAAGAAAGAGCGGCTCCTTTTCCACTCGAAAGTTCTCGTAATATCAGAAGATTGTTGGCAGTGGATGAAACCCGCTTTGAACAAGATGTTTACCCACCCATTTCGCTCCTTTTCCAGCCGATGGCACTTGTTCTAGTTCCAGTTAACGTGTGCTGGACTTCTCAGGGGAAAAGTCAAACAATAACTGTGCGTGCTTTTTAGCTGCTGAACTGGAAAAAGTCCTGTACAAACAAAAATCCAAGGTGAGAGCAATACGCTGATTTAAAAATCCCTTTGTAAACTTTTACTGCTTCGCACATTGCCACCAGCTAATCTTCTGCACCACAAAGATATCTCCGAGGAGGTTTCATCTTTTGTCCGAAGCTGTGGTCCCCCGCCCCCACCCCTCCCTCTCTTCCAGAGGATCGAGGTAGATGTTTCGGACCCACGACGCGCTATGCGAAACTGTGCCGAAAATCGGCATTTACGCGAGATCTGCACACCTGTCCTCTTTACGTTGAGGCACATTTTCGCGCAGAGTCGGCTTCAGTGTTTGCCAGCCTTCCGATTCTGCGCCTGCCTGAGCCGAACCAAACTTAACTTCCGGTCTATGACTGCCATTCATTAATATTTTTTCTCTCCCACCTTCAGTATACCAGCTTGTGTTCGTTCTCATTCCATAATGGGACAGACTGGTTATAAAATACAAAACAAACACAAACAAAACAATAGAATCAAAAAGGCTCGTAAGAAGAAAACAACCTTTTTCTGGAGGAAAGAAAACCTAGCTGCACGGAAACTTTTACAGTAAACGCATGTCTATGGGAAGTACCGTGGAGCTGATGCGGATGCGGACAGTAGAGCCTCGCTTCCGTTCGCTACGCTCTGAACCAGCAACAAACCTTTTCTCCAAGAACACAAGCAACAATATGCCAAGAAAAAAAGCCATTCTCCGCTTAGACTCGTATGGAAGTTTATGATACTTATTACGAGGCCACGGCAACTGGCAGGTCTCAATTTAACTCCCTACAGGTTTCATGTCCTCCTCCCCTCTCCCCCATCCAGCCCCCAGAAAAAATTCAACTTCGCTGACAACCGAGAGGCCCGCGGCTTTCGGACGAGCAGTTAAAACGTCAATATATATCATTCTCTCTCTTCCCTCTCTGGGGTGGGTGGGGGGATTTCAGTGCATCATGAAGCGTCGCCTACGGGGAACTGCATCGCGACAGCTCCATTAGAGGGGTTGTCATGGTTCCATAGTATGTGTGTGTGGGTGAGCACTCAAATACTCATACAAAATATTGCATACTGAGTACCTAAGACTACAATAACAATAACAAGCTAGCATCAGACGTTTACGTCGAATGCTGAGTTACTGCAGTGTATTGTAAAGTGACCCAAAGCGATGACACGTCGCATTTCAAACTTTAGCCCTTTCATGGTCCACTGCGTGAAAAAAATCTGTCCCACCATTACTGTGTAGGGAGTCCTCTGTGGGAAGCAATACTACGCATCCCTGATCACCTCGGCTATTTCTGAAAATGTTCTCCCACTTGTAAAGCGCTTTCGCGATCTTCTCATTTCCTCGCGCTACTTGAGCCAAAGGGAGATTACCGTCTTCTAAGACGAGTGCGCTGCTGGCTTTTCTTTCGCGAAACAAGAGACGACAGCAGCTGTTGCAAGCGATTGATAACACGAGACAACGAACTTGAGTTCAAATCTCACAGTTCACACCTTTCGGTAAAAAATAAAAAACACGTGCCCAAACCTGCTTTGCATACACGCACAACGCAACCCCCCCCCACCCCCCAACACACACACACACACACAGTCGTTCGCACAAGACGTGATACAGACGATGTTGCGACTGATAAAACTTTATTTCAGCGTGGTCTACATTGTGTTTTCTCGTCCCCAGCCCCCCCCCCCCCCCCCCCCCGATATGGGCATCTGGCTTCACGTCGACACTATTATCTCACACGCGAGCTCATTACACAACATACCCATGTTTTCTGTGACATGTATACCACCCTCTGTTTTTTTCACTGTACAGAGCTCTCTGCAAGTTGTGCACACACCCCATATCCCGCTCTGTCCTGTTTGCAATACATTCTCGAATTATACACAGCAAACACATTTTATAAAACACACATCACCTCCGAGTTCTGTCTGCGGTGCACCTTTTAACACTCATGTGTCCAGTACAGAGGTTTCTGCACATTGTACAGATATGCTCTCCTAAAGCACACAGCGCTATCTGCTGTGTGCTGTGTCCCTTACAATACTCAGGTATGTAAAGCACTCTCTGCACTGGATACACTCTCTGGTGTCAGTGGCCCTGATAACACAATATCATATAAACTGCTCTCTGCACATCGTACCAACAACTACTCATTCTTCTCACGTCATGTCTGTCCATCGCCCGCTACAACTCACATTTGAAGTACAATGTTCTCTGCATCTCATACATGCACACTCTCATACCAAACACACAGCAGCCTCTGTGGTCTGTGTGTGGTACTCCTGAAAACACTTATTAAGCTCCACCCACATGTTCTGTGTTGTGCTTTTCCAATGTTACCAAGCGGCATGTTCTGTCCGTATGTTCTAAAGTGGTGAAGTTGCACATTCTGTCCCCAGTCCAGCTGAATCACCCAATCACTCTTGCACCGTACTACATTGAGGTGATCTTCAAACATTCAAACCACTCACGGAAGCCAACCAGTGGGACTCTGTACACCACGTAGTAACCCCCACCCACTCCGCCCTATCAGTATTTTTAAACATTGTACACTAACTACATTGTACAAACAGCAGTTTGTAACAATTTTAAAGAAAGAACTTGTATTTCTTTCCACTGCAGGGGCAAATTTCCCACTGTGTGCCTTTTCTACATGATACATTGCAGTTCTGCTTCACATAAGGCAAATCCCCTTTGCATACACCACTCGCACTCTAATGACCAGTACTCTGCAGTACTCTCTTACATCAGGCATCACGCTCTGCACACCGTTATAATATCCTCTAAAGGTTATGCTTTTACCAAAGTAACCACACCATACAAGACTTCATAATGCCCTGAACACACTACTTTTTGTTACATGGGGAAAGGGGGAATCAAAAAACATGTATCAGTGGCTCAGGTACTTTATTAGCAGACTGACCAAACTGTACACATAAATACTGCTGTGCCTTTAGAGATAATAATCTTTGTTAGATGTGGCATCTGACTGTAAATATAGCATAGTTCCCATCCCACATGACGCCAACAGTTGCACACAAAAAGGCACCATGTAGTGCTCTTCACATGCATCTCTGTGCATTGTCCGCTCACACGTCAGGCATCATGCTGGGTTTCCAAGGTCCAGGCACAGTTTGGACAGGCTAAAGCACAGCGCACAAAGTAGCCCCTAACCTTGTCGCCCTCACAGAACAAGGCAGTGCCAGAGGCCATCAGCAAGACAGAGGCGTCCTCTGGGTGGTGGGGAGTGTTACAAATGGGCACATGGACATGTTTTTAAAATCAAAGGTTTGAGTGAAGGGGTAGTGATTAGAGGGGAGCAAAAGTTAGCAAGGCAGTATGGCCCACATTAATGCCAAGGACTGAATGTCAACCCGCACGGCCGCAACCCCCTCTCATCCGGGGCACAATTTTTTTATTTCTGGAAGGTTTCTTGCATTTCTTAAAAAAAGGGGGAAAAAGCTTACTCTAGTTTTGTTAAGAAAACTGTTTTTAATACTGTGCTGGCAATTGTCTGCTGCCATGCTACATTCTCATAGTTCCTCAACTGCCTGTAAGCTGCTCAACAAGGCAAGCAAAGTCATTGGCCTTCAAGCACAATCTTAAAAACAGAAGGCATGGTATTACATACACAGATTCTCTGCATGAAACATGTCACTGTAGTTCTAGCAAAAACCACAAACATAAATTTTTTTTTTGCATGGGTCTTCATGATGACTAAAGCTCTCATGGATAAAAAAACCACAACAAAGGCATGGTGTTTTAACTGAGGCAGGATCCCAAAACAGATGTCATACAAACCAATAAGATTACATGTACACCTCTTCTTCTCACAAAAGCTTTACTGGTTTCATTTCTCTTATTAAACGTAATGCACATATGTAAACTATTACAGAGACAACAAGGAGAAGAGAAAGCATATGTAGAATATGTTTGATTGTTTAGGCCACATTAGCAGGTCATGCTACCTCGTGGCCAAGTTTCAATCCTGAAAGCAGGTGTTGCATCTAAAGATCTGGGCCAGAGATGAGATTTGAACTCATCACCTCACTGACTAGGTTACTAAAAGTACTTTCCTCCTGCAAAACAAAGTTGTCTGTCCTTGGCACAGACAAGTACCCTACACCCTACCACAGAGATTAGACGATCAGACCACTGCAGCTGGAATGACCCTGAAGAAGACGCGCGCACCACAAACTTAGCAAGTGAGCAACTGTCGCCAGCAGACTTAAAGGTACTATGACACATAACACAAGGTACACGTAACTGCCATATATTGTTAAAACTCTACAAACAGCCCTCTATTGTGAACACAATTTTTGTCAAATTTTTTTTATGACATAAAGAAAAAGACACTCTCATACTCTAAAATTCCGGAATATTTTTTTTTTACCTGCTGCATGGCTTCTAAGAAAGTCGTTCAGACTTACTTTACTACAGCAGACACATTTATTGCAACTAGCACATGTATTTAGTGTATTAGAAGAATTTCGGCATATTATATTTGACGACTTTGTGTCAGAGTACCTTTAAGACAAAGCAGGTAGCATTAGTTCAGGAAGCCAAACTGGGCACAAAAACAGTCTTACACCAGTCTATTTGGTGAAGCGTTAAAATAACAGAACTACCAAATCATGGTCACTTAAAAAAAATTACCCCTGGGGGTTGGGAAAAGGTGCAGAGTTAAAGGGAAAACAGAGAAAAAGACAATAACTCATGCTCATAAAATTCACAAAGTTCCATTATTTCCCTCATACACATCAGTGTTTTAAAAAGAAAACTTCCAGCATCTCGTTATCACCTTGTGCTTTAGTGCACAGTCTTTAAAATTAGGAGTTTGTCTTGGGATTGGCAGCCTTCAGAAGAAACTGTCCGACAAGAATATCCACGATGTCTCACATGCGGCTCCAAAAACAAAACAGCAACAAAAAGTAAAAAAAAAACAAAAAAAAAAAACCCCACTTGGCATCCTTTACAGCCCAAGATCCTGAGAAGTCACAGGCAAAATTCTTTCAGATGCAGCACAACTTGTGAGTTCACAAACCATGAGTCCCAGACAAAACCCATCACTGGCAAAACCCTTTCAGCTGCAGCACCACCTCCGAGTCCACCTGCTCCATGAGGTGGCTGAAGTTGACCGGCCCATGAAGCTGCTGACACTGGTTCATCTGGGAGACGAGATACTCCTGTAGCGAGACGGTGTGCACTGGGTCCTGTCGCCACAGCTGCCGTTTGCGTCGGTCATGGGGCGTGTCTTCTTCTCCTTCTTCCTGCGAGCAGCTGTCGGCGTCGCTGATCACCAGACAGCTGTCACACACATGACAAATGAATCTATATAGCCTCTCAACTGATCTGTGAGAAGAACCACAATTCCTGCAACTCGTCACATAACAGTATGCCCATGGCACAAAGACGTGGCGCTGAACACACACGCCCATGACACATAATGTGTTAAACAGAGAGGGATAGAAATGAATGGAATCTGTAGACTTTCTGTTTTTGACAACTTATCTAATATTTCAACATAGAATGGGTAGAAATTTAAAGGGATGAAACTTAGTTTAATGTGTAGCGCAGGCATTCCCAATGATGATGTTTCACTTTGACCATACATCGACGTTGGCTTGGAGAAACATACAGGTTTCTGACTGCACCCTTAGATTTCAAAATGGCATTATGCAACACTACATAACCGACGTTCTTTGGATATTGGATTTCATTTACCTCACTGCTGATGGATTTTAACAGATTTTGACTATACAACAAAGATTATGCTAATAAAGATTTTATTCAGCATATTTGTATATGTAAAAATTGGTTTTATTTTTGTCTGTGGCAGGTTTGGTTATTGCATGAGAATTTTTGAAACATGAAATCCAATACTCTGGCTACATAGGTGAGGCTTAATTCAACAGACAGGCAATGACTGCGTTGGCCTGCCTCACACAGACGAAAATGAATATATCGCTAGTCTTTGTTGCGTACAAGTTCTTAATAACTGTGTTCATTCAGGTTGTATAAGACACTTTTCAAATATCTTTTAGTTGAATTATGTGATTGTTCTTATTACCTGAAAACAGCAGTCTGCCTAAAGAAACATGAAAATAATTTCAGCAAGGAGACGTGGGCTTTCTTTTCACACTTTTTTTGAGGCTTTGTTTGTACCCTTACGGCAAAGAACAATGATATGCTTCCAACACCAAGAACTGAGTCATGCATATGCTACACATTAATGTCTGCACCTAGGGGCACTCACTCTGACTGGCAGCCATTATCATCTCCCCTGCAAACATCATGCAAGACTTGCACTACGCAGTTGACAATTGCTCCAAACCTGTCCGTTACCACACTGGAAACACACACATGCATGGACATCATGATAAAACAATACGAAGTTTTCATATGGTATCACACAAACAATAGCAAGTGTACTCCCAATATTGCATTCTGAACTAGAATGCAAGAATCCCTGGCCAGAGTTGAGCGAACTTCACATTTTCTTAAACACTGTTACCTCAGAACAGATGTAAGGGGTTTATGTGCACCCTGCACACTAACCCCATACTGGAATGAAAAAAAAATGTCCCCACAGCAAAGACTGCATCAGCCTAATGCTCTTAGAAGCAACACTTGTTACCCATTGTTGAACGTCAGCAAGGAGGCCAAGGCAAGGCCGCAGATCTTGCGGCGCTCAGGCTGAGTGATGATGTCCATGCGGTCAGTCCACACATCCAGCAGCTGGCCAAGAACCGCCCAGCTCTGTTAACACAGTACAGACTGTGATGGAATTTAAAGTAACTGAAGACTTATATAAGATTCCAAACAGATTCACTTGTGGTTATGGTTCTAGGTGAGTGTGAAAGACACACACACACACACGATGATAATCGCGAACACTAACTTCATTCACACACCATTTAAAATAACAATTTCAGAAGAATATGAATGATTCCAAAAATAAAGGTAGTTTTCAAATCTGCTGTCCTTTAAGAATAGAAACAAAATGAAAAAAAATTCCATCCTAAGTCCAACACAAGAATCAACAAGTGGTATAAATTAACAGATAATTACATGAACCAGCTGAAAGTAGGGTAAAAAACTCATGCTATCAGCTTAAATATCAATGGTCACTTCTGAAATGCAGATTTCTGACTGTTAAAACATACTTCTCCCTTAGTTTTTAACATGTGTAACTAAAGGAAAATAGCTGCAGAAAAAGTACTTTGATGCACCAGTTCCCTTCCTTGCTGCACTACAGTTCTACCTTAAGAAGTGCCAAACATCTTACAGGAAAGTACTCACGTCTACACTGGCCTTATGGGAGACATGTTGAATGACAGACCACAGCACCTCTTGGTTCTGAAGCAGGATGCGGGCAAAGAGGGCCAAGTGCATTGCAAGCAGCATGCAGCTCTCCTGCTGCAAGGAAGGATGAGCTCAGTTCACAATAGCTGTGTTGATATTAAGCACAATACGGAGTGACCCTGTATAAACACTTCTCATCTGCCTATTCAGACTTTCATGATATTCTAGACTGGCTCAGTTCACAGTGATAAATACACTTATATGTTTTAACTTGTCTGTAGTAATTACACCAGCTCAATTCACAACCACCAGCGATGTGCATCACTCTATGATAGTTTCTTAAATCTGTCTCGGCAGGTTTAGTTTTAGGTTTTGTAAGTTTTATATATTCACAGACATTGAAAGCCTGAGATATTATCCAGCAAATCCATTCTCCACCAAAGAACAGTCACCTAATGGAATGTTTGCTTGACTCTTACTTGGTGCACACACCACGTAACATGCACATACGTATGCAGACTCACGACACTGCTGCCACACATGCACATACGTATGCAGACTCACGACACTGCTGCCACACATGCACATACGTATGCAGACTCACGACACTGCTACACACACATGCACATACGTATGCAGACTCACGACACTGCTGCCACACATGCACATATGTATGCAGACTCACGACACTGCTACACACACATGCACATACGTATGCAGACTCACAACACTGCTGCCACACATGCACATACGTATGCAGACTCACGACACTGCTGCCACACATGCACATACGTATGCAGACTCACGACACTGCTGCCACACATGCACATATGTATGCAGACTCATGACTGCTACACACACATGCACATACATATGCAGACTCACGACACTGCTACACACACATGCACATACGTATGCAGACTCACGACACTGCTGCCACACATGCACATATGTATGCAGACTCATGACACTGCTACACACAGATGCACATACGTATGCAGACTCACGACACTGCTATGCACACATGCACATATGTATGCAGACTCACGACACTGCTACACACACATGCACATAGGTATGCAGACTCACGACACTGCTACACACACATGCACATAGGTATGCAGACTCACGACACTGCTACACACAAACTACCCCTGGGCAGGCACAGACCGAAAGGATGATGTGTGTTATGAAAAGAACTTTCAAAAGAAAAGAGTGTAGGTAGGTTGCGGATGGAAAGAGGCAGACTGTTCCAAGTCATTAGACCGAAGACAGAAGAACACCATAGAATATAGCTACAGAGGGGATTTGAAGAAGAACGGAGACTGCGCAAGAGTTTATACATCTGAAGCAAGTTGGTAGGCAGGAATCATTTGAGTCACTTGTATTTAATGCAGAGATGTTTTTCTTCAGAGGAATTTTCAACTTCTGAATAATCTTCTCAATCAAATAATTCCCCATCTCTGTGAAGTCGGTGCAAAGATCAAGTAGTTTGCTGGGTTCAAAAAGTGTCAGGTGGTCTATCTGGATAATTTTGATTAAGCCATCTCTACTTGTTCACACAAGGGGTTTGCTGAGAAATTTCAGAAACTAATGAACCAAGACTCCAATCATGTTGGGAAATGATCCTGCTAGAGTAAGGAGACTGTTTCCTCTTCCACATACATGTCTTGTGTACAAATAAGTTTTGTTTAGATGTACATGGGTGTATGCTACATTGCACTTTCCCCACTCCACTGCGCAGCTATGCACCCATGCTACAAGGGAACAGTAAACAAAAAGTATGGAAGAGGTCTCTGGCATCCATACCTCCTCGTCTTGCAGAACAGACTGTAGGATGGTGGGCAGCATAGACATGAAGACGTGGGGACCTTCTGACGGGAAGGCCTTTAACACCAGCTCCATGACGCGCAGAACCATCATCATGCCTTCTGTTCGCAAGTCTGTCATCAGGTTAGCCAGGGTTGACGTCATCACATGGGAGTAAAGCTGCATCACACACACAATGATAAAGACACTTTTTCAAAAACAAGCACTGACAATGTCACTTCTAGTGGCCCAAATTATTATAATTGTCTTATACTTACAATCACAAGGCAACTGTGACCGGACATAAATCCTAAATCAAATTACATGTAACAAGTCAATAAAGTGCTGCAGACAGATGCATATCAAAACAGTAAATCTTTAGGAAACTTGCAAACTCCTTTTATTGTTAGGAAATGCAGGTGAACATGCATGAAAAAATACAGACCTGCATGAAGTCTCTAGAGCCCAAGAGAATATAACTCTGCATGATCTTCAGACATAAACGCAGGTTTTCTGTTCCCAGCTCTGATGACAAAACACTTTCCAGGTTAATGCAAACTTGAAACTTGCGTATCGTTTTCTGGACAAGTCAAAGTTACTTGTGCACAGAATTCCTTGCATCAAATGACTGTTCTGTACCCCTCTGTGGCTGTTCCCGACTTTCTCATTTCCCCACCCTCAGCCACACCTTGAATGGTGTACACAGATGTACATGTTAATCTTGAACCTTTCACTTATATTTAGTAAATAAGAAACTGCACAGGATAATTCCAGTGCAAAATATGTGTACAAGCAGGTTACGCGTATTTAACCCAAGAAAGCTTAAGTGCTCACTGCAGATCTGAAAGCTAAAATTACCCAGCAGTGGAGGCATGTTGTTGAAAAGTTTCAGCAGGTCTGGGGACGAGGCTGGAGCATTAAGCAGTGTGCTGTGCCAGAGCTCAAGTCCGTCCTCCAACAGATAAACATGCTGATCCTGCTTCACATCCGTGCTGATGTCAATCACCGGCAGAATGAAATCGTACAGCTGCGTTGACTCCGGCCCATAGCCCTGAACGAGAAACCCAGGGTGGACATGGATGAACAAAGCTGCTTTAACTAACCAACAACTATGAGAATATTGGCAGTTCTTGTAACTAATTAAAACAGTTTTGGTTCAGCAGTCAAAGGGTGGAGTTAAGTACACATGCCTTTGCCCCCCCCCCCCGCCCCCAACCATGTGTCTAACATGCACAACCATACAGCCACACTCGCTCACGCACACAGAAAGGCAGGCAGTCTGCTCAAGGTACGCATGCAGTCTGCTCAAGGTACGCATGCAGTCTGCTCAAGGTACGCATGCAGTCTGCTCTACCTGTACAAGATGAATAAGCGTTGTGAGGATGGCACACCGCAGCATGTTGTGCTCTGTCGACTCCTGCCACAGCATGGGCAGGTACTGCACCAGGGCTGCTGTGTACGGCCGGATGCCTGCCCCGACACGCTCAATCACAAATGACAGGACATGAAGCACGTGCATCTAGAGACAGCAGCAGATACAAGACAGAGTGTCAATACATTTTGTTTAGACGACAACCCGCATGTTTACTATATTATTAATATTATAAACATTTTAAAGCCTGCATCATCTACTTTCATGAAATATCTGTGACCAAAATCAACACAGTTGTTAATGTCACAATTTCAGGAAAAAAAGGATGCATGTGTTCAGTGCAGAGGAGGTTGTCTTACTGCACTGAAATCTGACAACATTCAGAGGAGAATTTTTTCCTTTACCAAACGTTTAGTCACTCATGTCTGTCATTAATACCATATGTAATGGTGGGTGCATGCCAATCTTCCTGTCAAGAATTTCTTTTTAATGCCAGGCAGCTGAGACTAGTGGTGAAAACATCCTTTTTCAAAAATTTTATACAGGCCACAGCTCATAATTGTTTTCATTCAGTCTGACACATGTACTGCTATGAATACTTCCTATAGTTGTGTGCCACATCCTAAGACACTGCAGATAGGATATTTCTCTCCCCTTATTTTATAAAGGGCATATTTCGTTTCCATATTCATCCAGTGTGACAGAGACATGACAGCTAACTGTAGCTGTGTGGCATGTCTTTACACAACAAAGAAAAGATACTGCATCCCTGCAACAACTATACAACTGCCCACAGAGACCAAATGTGCATCCCTGGTGACAGTGTTTCTCTAGAATTACGACCTTACCTTTGTGTCACATTCTCGGACTTCTTTCAGTAGATTAAACAGCAAAGAGAAGAGTGAGTCCATATACTGTGAACAAAGGCAAGACATGGAAAATAAAACAACTATGGCTGATTTCCTTTCCCCCCACCCCTTCGTTTTTCTGGTTTTGAAATCTACTTCAGGTATTGCAACACAAATTAAATGAAAGTATTTATTGTTTAATATTATATTATGATGCACCCACTTCCCACTTGTAAACCCTTCAGTTTCATAAGGACCAGTTACGAAAGTATGAAAAAAATCTTCAAATTACGTACTGGAAGCAGCTGCTCAGTGTTAAACTCAAAATCATCAACTGGTATGATTGTTAAGGTTTGTTGTATGCTGAAGGCCGGATAATCAAAAAAACATTTCTTCCCTCTTCCTCCCCCCCCCCTTTTTTTTTAGTAATCTGTTTGCCCCTTCACACTTTGTCTCAAGACCAGCTATTCTGTTTGAACAAAATTTTCTTTCTTTTATTAAATCATGGAAGCAATAAAACAAGCTTTCTTTTTAAAGATGTGCTATACACAGGCATCTACACTGAAGGGCCAATAAATATGAAAAGTAACAAACCAGGGAAAGTTTTTGTGCTAGAATGATTCATTTTTTTAAAAAAAATCAAACAAATCAAAGAACATGGATTAAAACTTGGGGTATGTAGGGAAAGTAGGACATCACACTAGAATTCTGACCATTAAAACAAGAAAAAATCTACTAAGAAAGAAACTATGGTACCACAACAAGAATGGATCCTCTTTTCAAATTTTCTCACTGACATGCCTATCACTTCCAGTTCCTTATCCTGTAACTGAGCAAAAGGAAGCACAATGATGCTAAAATGGATGTTATCCCACTCACAACCCCCCCCCCCC
>SMGT01006632.1:842438-852679 GCA_004794575.1 Lanistes nyassanus
GTCCCTAATAAAAGTATGTACATCCATGTAAAAGTTTACAGTAACCAGTGCTGACATGGTTGTTGTCGTGCATGTTTTCTTATTGTGTTAAGACCAGTTAAGACTTTTTGGGGTGCATTTTTTGGGAGGTGGGAGGAGTGGAGAGGTTATAATGGGGTGGGACTACTGTATATAATAAAATATCAAACTAATAAAATGCTTCATGGTTTGTTCTCTGTGAATACATGAAACAATTCCCAGCATAATTTCTTCAGAACTTGATGTTCAATATGCACAATCTATAAATCACAGATCTGTGAGGGAAAGGCCAATCAGACATTGGAGATAACTGACTACCTACCTCGGGTGTTTGATTTGAAGTTCACGTAACAGGTGTGAGGTGAACCACGCATCATAGTCAATTTCATCAAACAGGTCGAATGAAGCCAGACCAACGGCATTATACACTGAGCAACAGAAATAAATAACACATCATACTCTAATCTGATAAAAGTGTACTTAATTTTAAACATAAATGTACTATTCAAATAAAATACATCATTTGTCAGTTTTTCGGGCAGCAAATTCCACGTCTTTTAAGGGCTGAAAACATTTAAATTCTTCTCTCTTATTCCTTTTTAAGTGCAAGAAAAGAAATTTGTTTCAAAATTGCACCTTACCACAGCCAATGGATTCAATCTATAGATGTCCAACATGCTACATCATCTTCAACACTGAAAATTTTCATTAACTTTTTTACAGTTATATGTATGCACGAATGCAGATATTCTACACTTGATCTGTCATTATTTTAAATACTGGCCAAGCATTCAAAGGTTACTGCCTGCTAAAAACAGCCCAACCTGCATCTTTTTTAAGAACAGCCTCCATGTCGTCTGGATCACATGGACCTTGGTTGGCTTGGACAAGACGTAATAATACTGGGGTCAAGGACAACCTGAACTCCTTGAATATCGTCAGGAACAGCGTCTCTGTGCATGGCTAAACAAAAATAGAAAGAACAAATCAACCTAACAACACAAAAGCAAAATTTACACTAACATTAAAAGTCACATTACACCTGACCAGCAGACATTTTGGCATACCCGGCGAGACAATGAGAAGCAACACATCTCAAAGTAAGCAGTCTAACCTCCAACTCCTTTTGTTTCCTTAAACCTCAGCAGCAAGTCCTCCCCTTGATACAGTTACATACCTGGCTCAGATCATGCAAATTTTACCAAACGGTGAAATGGAGAAAAAGAAGGAAGGAATCAACATGAAGAAAAATGGAGCGAAGGAGTAAAGAACTCACTCTCAGAGAGTAACGGTAGGAATCTCCACCTTCTTCTTGACCTGAATGAATGGGAAACAAAGTTTAAACAAAGTTTTATACTGGCAGCAAGGCACACTATACTGGAACACACAGTTCACCTTGCTTATCGTACTTAAACTGATTTTATATGGAAATTCCCAATATACCGCTAGCAAGGCACACTATACTGCAACACATAGTGCACCTTGTTTATTGTACTTAAACTAATTTTATGTAGAAATTCCCTTTATACCGGTAGCAAGGCATGCTAAACTGCAGCACATAGTGTCCCTTGCTTATCGTACTTAAGCTACTTTTAAGTTGAAAAGAAACTCCCTTTATACTGGTAGCAAGGCACACGATACAGAATACTGGAACACATAGTGTACCTTGCATATTGTACTTAAACTAATTTTAAGTTGAAAAGAAATTCCCTGTATACCGGTAGCCTGATACACTATGTGCTCCGGTATAGAGTACCTTTCCTGAAACTACTTTTATGTGGAAAAAATTCCTAATACTTAAAACATGCAAGGCTATCCTTTATATGAAAAGTGCATTATATAACAAATGTTTTGACAATACCAAACATCCCCATAATTTGGGAAATGAAGTAATTAAATACCAAAAAGATTCCATCTTTTCTTCCGCTCACGAATTTAAGAAGACATAACTCTGAAAGGCCACAAAATACTGACATGGGAAGGTAAGAAATTCATTACAAGAAAAAAAGTATCACATTTTAAGTTATAAACCCCCCCCCTTTTTTTTTGTTGAAGTAAGATAAACTTATCTATGCATACACAATCATAATTTTTATCCTCATACACACACACACACACACACAAACACACATTAATGATTGCCTCCGTAGAGCTCAAAAACAGCTTAAACTAAAGCATAATTAAAATGACTAAAATTACACAGTAGTAATAATAATAATACAGAATTCTTCAGGATCAGCCTCCCAGCTTGTAAGATCATCTGTAGAAAGGAGGAAGTACTGAGAAACCAGACGTCGACAAACTTCTGACAGGGTTTCAAAGGTGAAAAATTCTCGAAGAATCTTGCTGGCTTCCATGGTTACAGGACTGCAATCCTCTGAAAAACAAGATTTAAAACTTACAGTGCTCTTGACTCAAACAGCCTACATCTTTTGCATATTTTTCCTTTTTAAAGTTTAATGACTATATCTTTTATCCATTTTTTAAGGAGCAAAAGGAAAAAGGTCTCGCTAGCTCATTCATTTGTTTTACGTCAACTATACTGAGGAAAGAGTTACACCAAAGGGAAGAAACTCAAATCAGAGGCATTAGAAAAGTTTCAGATTTTTCAACACGGATTTTTTCCCTTGGAATATGCCAAGCAAGAAAAAAACAATGTAGAAAATAAGTTAAAACTGACATTACCTTTGTTGTTTTTTCTGGGCTTGTAGACATCACTGAACAAAATGCCTTTCATCAGATTGAAACAGTTGACTGTGAAACGCTCATACAACAGACCTGAAATATTGACAGTCATTCAAATCACTTCTGCAGCACACACCACCTCTGCCCATTGGAGACTGTTTGTTTTATTTGGGGATTTGAGTTATTTTAGGCAAAGCTTAATTGGACATGAAGTTCTACATAGTTTCGCCCGCTGCCATTCAAAAGGGACCACCACCGCAGTTTTGCAAGGCTTCATGCGTGGCTTTTGTCTTCTTTATTAAAATGAACCTCGGCAGTTTGCAACATCTGTACAGCTCACAGCTTACAAATTCTACAGAACACCTATTGCTGTTAATTTCAGGCCCTAGACCTGTTCATAACAATTCATAAGAGTAGGCAAGGAACAAAAGAATGCATTAACACAGCAAGTTTGGCTGATGTTGTTTTCATAGAATCGCTTAAAACCTACCTTTGGTTGTGAAGTTGTATGTAAGCACAAACTGCAAAGTGGTCTGAATGAATCGGACATAGGAGATTGGGTGCATCTCTAACAAATCCAGAAGCTGCAAGCAAAGAAATCTGATCTGTGATCAAGAACAAGCCCTGACTTTCAATGGGACCAATGTACCACCTCTGGGCAAAGGAGATGAGATGCAACCCCACACTGCAGCTTCTGTGACTGATCTCATAATGATGTTAATTAAATGATGACAATGGTTCTTTTGATGATAGGATTCTACACAAATTGCAATGTATATATTAACATTATAGTAAGCAAACAAAGGCTTACAAGATATCACAGCCATGTTTTGCTTGACAGGTAAACAATACAGGCAAGTATTAATTTACTAAAATAATTTGACAAAATGATAAATACCTCAAATTAACCTTAAGACCCATTTGCTGTTCAACTGTAGAATTTAAAAAAATTATTTAAAATCTTGGGGGTGGGAGGGGGGTGGTGGAGGGTAACAAAAAGTCCTTGCTAATTAAAACAAATAGTGCTTGTAGCTGAAATGCTTTTGGTGATAAGTTCCTTGTTTCATTATAACAGTCCTTCACGTACCACTTTCGTCATAGTTGTGATGACTCGTTCGCACTTCTCTAGCATTTGGTGATTCCCCCACATGCTTCGTCCTGTGAGTCCGAAAGCAAGTTCACTCACTCTTGGAGAATACTTCATCAGAAGTAATATTTACATGAACAACTTAATCAGACCCTGATTCTCTCAGGTGAAAATCCAGATAAACTGCATAAATTTAAAAAATGCAGCTTTTTGGAAAAGATGGAGGTTACTGCAGTCTAAAAAAAATCCTCCTTTTAAGTCAAAGGTGAAATAACAGAAGTTTGAGATCAAAGGTATGTACAACCACCAAGACAAGACAATACTCTAACAGTGTACTGTGTAGGCAGCATCAGTCAGAAGTAACTCACTGCAGTCTAGCATGGCATCCAGCTGTGTAAACAGGTTAGAAACAAAGTTCATGGCGTCTTCATTTGTCTGTGGATCTCGAAATCCATGAACCACAAGTTTCCGCAGCACTGGAAAAAGGAATTAGTCTTGCCATCGTTCATTTGTCTCCGTTTAGTAAAACAGCAGCAGCATTATGCACAGTAATAAATGCAACTGTCCTACCCAACTCTGGCAAGTGTACATATGCACATCAGAACCTTCATGCTGTAAATTTAAAATTTGACGTTCTGTACCTAATACCAACGTGTTTATCAAGATATTCTATGTCTGCATTTCCTCTTAAAAGACTTATCATCATTGGGTTATAAGTAAAAGGTAATTATACACTTTACAAACAACTGATCACTTTGAGACCGTGGTTATTTTTTTCTGATCATCATTGTCTCAAAAGTACAGTTATTCCTGAAACATCCGTCGTCAACATGCCAGTGCCCAGGTTACTTGTGAAACATCTCTTATCATTACACTGTCACCCAAAAGGCCTCTTGATAAGGTAAATCCCAGTTACTAAAGGAAGCTGCTTAACAAAGGGACACAGACAACCATCCCCAACCCCTACCCCCAAATACAGACCACGTCACCTTTTAACACCAGCCTGCACTGTTCCAGGCCATTCTCCATGTTCTCGTCATGCTGTCCGGCAAGCTGCAGAAACTGGGACAAGTGGACTTCCCACAGGTGTGCAACATAACCAAAAATGTCATTTGTCAACTGAAATGAGAACCATAAATCAAAACTTGCTATTGTCTTGTGTTAAGGATCTAAAAGATGCTTAAGAAAACCTGCAGTTGTTAATGTAAAGGAAGAAGTTCCTCTCATATATCTGAGAATGACTTCAAAATAAAAATCCCATCCAGATTAACCACTCCCCCTTTTGCCATCACTACTGTTGGACAAAAACTGAAACACAGTTTTCACATATAAAGAAATGGACAAACTGTGACTAAGAAACCCCTGGAGGAACAATTTAACCAAGAAAAAGAACTAAACAAACAAACAGATAAACAAACAAACAAAAACTGAAACACAGTTTTGACATATAAAGACATGGACAAACTGTGACTAAGAAACCTCTGAAGGAACAATTTAACCAAGCAAAAGAACTAAACAAACAAACAAACAGACACAAACAAAAAGAAAACAAACATACAAAAGTGACTGCTCACACTTTCAAATAGTCTCCTGTCTGGTGCCAGACGCTTTGATGCCAGAGTCTTAGTGACATGATGCAGGACAAGCAAAGCCCTCTGTTGAATGAGCTGGTCGCTGCAGCGCACTGCGTGCAACAAAGTAGGCACCAATGCATTCCAGTCCTGAGGACAATCTAGTCGAGCTATCTTTGAAGTTAAAACAGCAACCTGGGTGGCTATCTACAACACAAAAGACAAAACGATCTGTGCGTCAAAAACAAAGCAGGAGTTAATACACTAGAAGTAGAACATGCCAATAACTTTTACCAATGTTTGTGCTTGAACTTCCTGCTGTAAAAGCTTTACCTCACCTGTGGTACTGGTTCTCTAAAACTAGAGATAAGACGCGATTTGATGCATGCCTTCTCTTCTTCTGCTATGGCTCTGCAAAAATGACAGAGTGGAGGGGTGGGGTGAGGTAGGTGGAGTTACAAAAATAGCAAATATACCTGCTGCTAAAAGTTATTTTTCAATAATGAAAGCAAGGAAGAAAATGTAAAGAGAAAAAACCTAAATGCTTATCATTACTATTCCAACATTCTGTGTCTGGCCAAGTTTTATGAATGAATATTAAAAGAAACAGACTAAAGACTACTGCAAAATTATGAAATTTAACAGCATGGTTCAGTTCTGTCACTTCAGAAAAAAAAACTTCAAAAAGAAACCAGAATCTCTGTCAGAACTCAGAGGCTTTCCCAACTCTCATGGGCACATGCTCTCTCTTTCTAGCATCCCGTTCTAAACTGCCGCCATCCCCCCTCTCTCCACACACACAAAAATGGCACATCCACAAACACAGTAGTACAATTATTACAGATCCAACAATAAGGAAAAGGATATAACCGGAGGGAATGAAAAGCCCATCAGGAAAAATAAGTAGCTTTAATTTAAAGTTTAAATCAAAATGATGAGTAACTTTATATGGCATTAGGCTACAAATTTCAATGAGTCACTTACTGTGGAGCTGTTTTTCTCCAATATCTGTCAACACCATTTTTACAGTACAGCACTGCCAGCCATCGAATGTTTGCATCCAGCTCATAATTACAGAAAATGGACTAAAAGAAAATAAAAAGATAATTATCTTAGGAGTGAAGAAATCAAGAAGAACTTTCTGTGGATCCATCTTATTGAAAATATTGCAGTAACTTAGACCTGCAAGTATTCAAACTTTTCTTTTTCTTAAAATAAATTACCTAGAACATCCTGGCAAACAAACATCTTCCTACCCGATCCTACTGAATACTGCTCAAATGAATTGAAACAACAACTAGACATGCGATTTGCAAGAACACAACATCTGACCCCATACATTTGGATGCACCTTGTTTCATACTGCAAAAGTGAATGTCAACGTGTGTGGAAATCAGTTCTGGAGAATTCATACACACCACAGGAGGCAACCAAACGTGTATCTAAGATGCCAGACCATGTGTACAAATTAAACACATGTAGATGAAAAAAGCAAATGGGCAAAAAACTACAATGGACATGCATACCATGTGTAATGTAAAGTCAATTCAGCCACTGTTGAGGGAATGGTGGGTATTTATAGATGTAGTCAAAAGACAGATTTTAACCAAACTTCCTGATGGTGACTCAATAATTATTGACTGTTTCTTGCAGCAGGACAATCTGGGTGGCTGTAGGAAGTCACTGGGATATGGAAAGGATCCCATTCAGTCATTGTGACATTGCAAGAATGGTACCTTGGTTGCATCCAGACCGATCTGGGCTACACCTACTGACTTTTGTATATGTTTGTTGTGTCCTTCACAGCAGAAAAACTTGCTGTTGCAGTGAAATAGCCCATTAAATCTGTTGTTTGTCATTAATTAATGAATGAGGTAGACTTCAGCTTCATCGTGACTAACACGAGTAATGGTCTGTTTTTTGGTATTGCACAGCATGCACTGTTTCCATTCGTCACTCAAATCTTTTGAGCTGTATAATTCAAATTTTGGTTTAAACATATCTTCTTACTGGAGTCAAAACTGGAGTCACTTTGTTAGAATCTATATCCAGAAGACTGTTAGTGTTATTATTCAGGACTTGCCACTAATTGAAAAAGTGACAAAAAGTATGTATGGCACTGCTTGCTTGCTGACCACATATACTACTCAATACCAGCAGTTTATAAATTTCATTGGTTTGCTGGCACCAATAACACTTTAATAATTTTAGGGACTTGCTCAGCAAATTTTCAATGTTCTTCTCCTGCTACTTCAATGCCCCACCCACCACCCCACCCACCCGACCACTACCACAAAAACTGTAACTGGTTTTTATTGGGTTGCGCATATTTTTAAACTACGCTAGAAGGTATATGTGCCTTTTTCTTATTTCACAGTTTGGATTCTGATGTACCAGTAATGATACAGCGCTAATGTGGAATCAGCAGATGTACTCCGTTGTCAAAGCTGTGTTATTAATCTTAATTGAATAATTCTCTAATCAACTAGGAAACTCAAAAACAAAGTGTCAAAACCCATGGTCTGATAAAATAAACATTAAAAATTGCATGACGCCTTATATCAAACCTGCACTCACCGATAAAACAGAATAAAATCCAGGCTGTGTTTCCCAGCTCTGAAGCTTACGCTCGGCAGGTTTCAGAACATCTGCATCTTGGCTGCATGCATGCGATAACGTTTCAAGAACAATTGGTTCACCAGCTTCCACCTCCATTCTGGGCATTTATCATACGATCTGACAAAAAGTAATAGAAGCGCCTAAAAATAAAAGCATCGCCGATCCTTATAAATGCTTGAACAAGAACAGGCGTAGTAAGCATCAGCGAGAACACTGGAGGCAGCCATATTGATAATCCGCGTTGCAGTTTCGATCATCCAAGAATGGTTATCTCAAACCTGAGACGTCACGTCATCTTATATTAAAGAGATGAAGAATTTTAAAAGAAAGAAAAATCGTATAGAAAATTTAAGTAAAAACCCTAGTACAGTAAAACAGAAAATTATAACAGAAAGAGCCACTGTTTGTTATATATTAAGTTACTTCAGATGATTCGCAGACCTCCCTAAGAGTAAAACTTCCGGTTAAATAGCTTCATTGGTAACACAACCAGTAAACTTCCGTTGCGTACCATTCTCATCTTTAGGCGAACGCCGACTCCTAATTTAAAAGAAAGCCTTTTGTAGAAAATGGCGGCATCGATACATGAAACAGTTGGAAGATACGAAAGACCGCCGAAAATCAGAAATGAATGGAGCAAAGTACAAAAACAAAACCTCATGGTAACGGCTATTATTATGACTTCGAGTTCTGGATAACTGTTGGAAAACGTTTTTCGTTGTAAAATATGTACAGTTACATCACGAAATTGATAGACCGAGCTTAATTAATATAATCTTGATTCTGTCTTATATTTTATGTTGTAATATTTTACATAAATGTGTTTTAATAGAAAACAATAATACTATACTACTTTTTCCAGGAAGGAGACTTCACAGCTGGTGCACAACTGCAGTAAGTTAACTCGAGGATTTCTTCCCTTTAGTCTGTCTATAGTTTAGGTTATTATTTTTATCCTTTCATCATTTCTTTGATTCCAGGAAGAATATGCGAAAGAGGATCTAAGATCACTGTTAAAGCTGTGAGTTACTAACCACAATCTTCTGTTGTTTGAATTTGAGTTCACTTTTGTTCACAAATCATAATCACTGGTGCACTTTAGTTCATAGAAATCTCTTCACTGTGGTTCTTTGAATTTTTAAGTTCAAGCTATATAAAAATATTTAAGCGTTCACTGCATGGAAGGGGTTGTAGTTTGGTTAATTTTTACATAGCTGATGATGAAAATTACATCAGCTACACTATTTATGATTGAGACTGCCAGCTGAAGCATGCATACTGATTCTGTTGCAGTATTTTTTAAGATGTTAGTCTTTTTTAACCATGCTAACAGTCAAAAAATTATAATACTGGATATAGGTTTGTAACTTTTTACATGAGCCAACAAACAGCAGTTTGTGACAGAGAGGTTTGTTTCTGCCACCATATGTAGCAGTGAGAGATAAACAAAAACCAAAAGCAGAAGACATTGCTGGGAGTCCTCCATGCTGTCTTCTGCTTACTGCATGCACTCTCTCCTCACACACTCATTCACCCCACCCTTAAACCAGTCGTCCAAACACCACCATGCCCAACACTCCCTGGCTCCCACTGGGAAAAACCCTTACCTCCACCCCTCTACTCTGACCATTACGCTACCTTCCAGACCCTTCTACCCCTTATTGCTAACTACTCTGACCATTATGCTACATTCCGGACCCTTCTACCCCTCATTGCGAACTACTCTGACCATTATACTACCTTCCAGACCCTTCTACCCCTCATTGCGAACTACTCTGACCATTACACTACATTCCGGACCCTTCTATCCCTCATTGCTAACTACTCTGACCATTATGCTACATTCCGGACCCTTCTACCCCTCATTGCGAACTACTCTGACCATTATACTACCTTCCAGACCCTTCTACCCATCATTGCTAACTACTCTGACCATTATGCTACATTCCGGACCCTTCTACCCCTCATTGCGAACTACTCTGACCATTACGCTACCTTCCGGACCCTTCTACCCCTCATTGCGAACTACTCTGACCATTATACTACCTTCCAGACCCTTCTACCCATCATTGCTAACTACTCTGACCATTATGCTACATTCCGGACCCTTCTACCCCTCATTGCTAACTACTCTGACCATTATACTACCTTCCGGACCCTTCTACCCCTCATTGCTAACTACTCTGACCATTACGCTACCTTCCGGACCCTTCTACCATTTATTGCTAACTACTCAGCAGGTGGCCTCCCAGCCGCTGCCC
>SMGT01006632.1:852963-871785 GCA_004794575.1 Lanistes nyassanus
TCCGGACCCTTCTATCCCTCATTGCTAACTACTCTGACCATTACGCTACATTCCGGACCCTTCTACCCTTCATTGCTAACTACTCTGACCATTACGCTACCTTCCGGACCCTTCTATCCCTCATTGCTAACTACTCTGACCATTATGCTACCTTCCTTCTACCATTTATTGCTAACTACTCAGCAGGTGGCCTCCCAGCCGCTGCCCGCTGCCCACTGCCCACTCTCCTCATAAAATACAGTGGGTGTCAATCAGCTGGCGCTGCTGCCCACTGCCTAGTGCCCTGCCTGTTCCTGGATCACCCGTTACCTATCGGTCCCTGGTAATTACTAACTAGCACCTAGGATCTGGTACTAAGGCTACAGGTAAAACAGCTACACACAAAGCATACGATACACAATGATTAGCCCACAAGTTTCTTGATTAGCTATTGTCTGAGATACTTATTCTGCAGAATGGAACGAACATGACATATGCTTAGAAGATGATATGAGAGGTACACAGTATATGTATCAGACTTTATAGTTTGACCATTAATCTAAAGCACTAATGTTGTGAAACTGATATCATACGATATGTTAAAGAAGAATTTTTTTAAAGGGAAAAATGATCTGGTGCTATTAGAGATTAGCATTGTACAGTGAGATGTTACCACCTTGTGTCTTAACTGGTGCTGTGTATGAAAATTTATTGAGAAAAGAAAGAAAAGCAGACTTGAGATGTAGTCCCCAGACTTTGCTGGAAAACTCTTATAGTTACTTGGATGTAGTTCCCCATGTGTTATATATGCAACATCACAAAACACCTGTGTGCGATCGAGGACATACTTAATTACATACTTAGTACTTCATGTACATGTAGAGACGTCATGCAGCTTCTAGAAGTTGTGTTAACTGTACTGATGAGACTTTTTGAGAAAGGAATTGGGGGACGATGTAGATAATTAAGGGTGGGGTTGGAGACAGGTGATATAATTTATTTTTCAATGAAATAATTACAACTCTTCAAGAATTAAGTATTGTTTATCTGCTCTGGAATATTTAGGAACAATGCATTTTTTAGTTTGTTTGTTGAAATAGAGGTCTATTGTTTGGTTGGGTTTTTTTTTTTTGCCTCCTGTCTCTTAATGGATGAAATATGGGGTTGCATGCACAAACAAGCATCAGCATGCACACGTGCACAAATTGTTTCAAGTATTACTAAGTATTATAAAGAAATTAAGGCCACATGATGTGTTTCCATTTTGCAGGGTTTGTTATATTATTGACATGTGCAGCAGTTAACATGTAATTTTGTGATTGATGTAGAGTGATCTGTAAGTTACTTTCATCCGTTTAATTCTTACTTTGTTTTGCGTGAAACATGTATGTCTGGGAGTTGGGTTCAGGATAGCATATTGTTATTTTAGAGATGTTTATGGGTTAATTTGTTGAATAATTTTCGTGCTTTCACTTTCAGCTCCCTCTGTGAGGGACACGTGTGTTTGGGTTTTTCTTTTGTATTTTTTTATTTATGCAAGATGAACGTATGTTCATTGTATCATTTTCACAAATATAATAACTGTTTTTTTTCTTTTTTTTAATTTCACATTTTGACTACCTTTGTACAAATATTGGGTGCCATAAAAGCTAAAAGCTTATGAGCTGGTCACCACATTAGAACACATTTATAACACATATACAGATTTACAATGTATTTTAATTTTTTTCTAGTCACCAAGTGGCCATTGGCCAACCTCTTATTACATCATAACTGATCTTGTAATTGTATCATATATCAATAGTACACGAGGCTGTAAAATATTTTAAATGGAATAAAACTGTCTGGCCCCTCAGAGAATGGAAGGTGAACCAGGTAGCTGACTGGAATAACCTGGTGGAGACGAAGGCGGACTACAAGAGATACATTGCCACAAAGAAAGCGATACAAGCTGAGGTACACCAGGGCCACAGAGCTACGGTCTTGGTGAGTGGTGGAAACTTTCTTCTTGTTGCTTGTAGACTGACAATTGTGTACTGTCATTTTTCTACCCTGCAGCCCTTGGGATAGAACTGCTTACATACAAGAGAAATTGTTTTTTCTTCCCAGCTGTGGCTATTTCCTGCGAAAGCTCCTGTAATTGTAGCATTATCACAGTGTAGCAGTAACTTGATCATTTTTCAGTGTAATGCAATTGCATTTAATTGAGTGAGTCCAGATCAAAGACTTCACAGCTATGTGTTAAAATGCCTTTGAACTGATTGAACAACGGCTGTTGATTTTATGAGTAAACATGAGTGCTGTGTTAAATGATTTGTGCCTCTTTGTGTGTTTTTTTATGTTTCTTGAAGTGCCTGTGTGTTTGTACACATGCACATGTATTATACAACCTGACTCCACTCTTTCCTTGGCATACACCACCTTCCCACCTTGATCTGAATGCTAACAAGCACATGCACATGCACATGTGCCCACACATACACACACATGCATATATGTACCTATTTTGCTCTCACCTATCCATCCACACAGACACACCCCCCACCCAGAAGCATGCCAAATATTCTGTGGTGACCAGCTCATAAGCTTTTAGCTTTTATGGCACCCGATATTTGTACAAATGTGGTTGAAATGTAAATATAATAAAAAAAATATTCTGTCACTTCTTGTACTGTCTGATTATGAGTGTCTTTTTGTTGTCCCCACTATATATTTATATATGCAATGTGGCATTGTCTGAACAGGTGCGTAAACGGGCATTGCAGCTGTTGTTAGCACGGGAGCAACAACAATATGAAACAGAGCTGGCCACACTAGGAAAGGCTTTCTACAAACAGCGACTGTGATGTGGGCCACCCAAGGCTTTCTACAGACACCAAGATCCTGAAGCTGCCAAGCCATCATGTCATGGAGCATTACTGTGCTTCTTGTCCTGTCCAAATTTGCCTTCAAGATATTTGAATGATCATTCCTTCTAGGGTTTACATAAAAATATTTATGTAGAAGTGAGGTGAAGTATTTTCTGTGTATACCTTTCAGCATTATAAAAAATCAGTGCATTTACTAACCATGTATCTGTGCATGTGTGCTGTATTCAGACAGTATGGTATTTTTTTCAGTAGCTCCTACAGCACTGTGTTCTTCATTACATATTTTTCTATCAGCACTATTGTCGTCCGATATGTAGCTCCTACACTGTGTTCTTCATTATATATTTTTCTTTCACAATTATTATCCAATATGTGCATTGTATAATGTCAATACTCAGAGATGTGTGATAATCTGGATTAAATGAGTAAAACTACCAAATTTCCTGCAATATTTGATTGAAGTTCTGAGCTGTTGCCTCTTTTACCATTTTTTTCTGGATACCAGTTTTTCAGTTGTGGCTATTTTTAGATTTAGCTAGACAAAAGTAATAGTAGATGGGTTTAGTTGCCTGGATGCTGTTCTCTTGTTTTCGCAGACACCAGATACCACATCAAATACATGTACGTGTAAGCAGGAGACGGGGGGCAGGTAGTTTTTGTCGGCATGAAATTGTCTCTGAAAGTGGCTTGTAACAATAAGTTTTATCTTCTCCAGGTCTTCATAGCTTCGCTTATGCATATGAATCAAACTTAGACACATGCATGGAGATGTCCGCACCATGTGCATGCATGCATCCACAAACAAACACATACATGCACAAACACGCACACGCATAAATAAAGCAATGCATTTAGTTGTTTCCATTCAACTCTATTTACACAATGTGTTGTTCTAAACTGTTTGTTCTTGCACATCTGTCAGCATTACTGACAGAAGTAGTTTACATCATTTGCATGTGTAGAAAACATTCGCAAAGTCACATCTCATGTATGCATATTCTACCCAAGCACAATTATTATGTTAAAAACCTTTGGGATATTTTTAATGAAACATAAAAACACCAATAACACACATGCCAACAGGCATACAAACATAAGGCTGCACCCACAATTTATACTTGATGATCTCTGAACAGTAAACCATCAGTGATTACAACAAATTAAAAAAAATTGGCCACTCTTAAGATGTGCTTGAGATTGCAGATCCAATCATTTCAGAAAGATGCCTCACTTTGTGTAACTGAAAATGCCACTCTCGTTGCCAACACATATTCAAGCCACCAGGAAAATCAATTGAAGAACAAGGATAAAAGACTTTTACAGACACATGCTGAAAATACGCACATGTAAGCCCAGGCCCTGTATGCAAGAAACCCAAATAGCTTATTCCAGAATAGCCGCCATGACAGGAATAGGTTCCTTGAATTTCCCATGCAGCAAAAAAACTGTAAAGCTGTATTTTTCCATCGTTATTTGGTAATAATGAAGTTATCTGGTAATAAGTTATTTAGTCACCCGGGAGGGAATAGCTTATTCCAAACTTCCCGAAACCACATTTTTAGAGACAGAAAATATTCACTATTCAGGAATAAATTTAGTACAGTTTACAAGCATACAGGGCCTGGTAAGTAGCATAAAAAAGGCAATGTATATAAAGTAGTTATTGCTTTTCCTATTAATATTAATAATAAAAAAGTAATTTAATAATCTTCGGTTCTTAATCTTTAATAATCATCACAAAGGTAATTAAATATTTTTAACAATATATTTTGAAACGAACTACTATCAGCGATGGTGGTACATGTATGTTGTAAAAAGTCCTCAAATTTACAAATTGGAGGTCAAGATGAACAATAGTGGTAAAGTAAATTATTTTCAAGAAGTATTTGTCCTCAAGGGGCACTAGATAACTTATCTTTGTTCAAAACATGAAAAGAAAATACAATTTATCAGCATCCTTTGAGGAACAAAACCCCATCAGCTCGGCTATAAGCCCCTCAGCATATTCTCCTTTCTTGCAAATTTACTGATAATCTGATGTCTGTCGCCATGTCACCACAACCAGAAATGGCTGACACTGAATTCAACTACTTTTTCTGTCTTCTGTTGCAAAACAATAAAAGTGTTACCAGAATAAACAGAAACTTCTTTACAAAATATATGGTGCGGGCCGATCTTGGTGAGGTCTCTTTGCCAAAAAGCCCTTTACATGGGAATACGTTGGCTTGCCTTGCTAAGGATCGTCTTTTTTCAGATTTCTTCCTTTTAGGCAAGCAGTTTTTTTTCTACTGAACCAGCACAAAACTAGTGCCTGTAGAAAAGAAACGGTGGGAGGAAAGCAAATGGCACAGCGGTATAAATAAAGTTGTTCCTTTAGCATCCGTACTATACATGAAGACAAGACTCGCTCAAGATTTGTTCCGACTTACTCCAGAGAAAAATCTGTTGAATAAGCAGAAAAAGGGAAACACCTCAACACAAGCAAAGCAAGCTGTTTTTCAGTTTGTAACACTACAATGCGACGTTCACCATTACAGTACTTATTGCTTACAGAATTGTAAAGTTACTGGGTTACTTTTATTGATGTTAAAATTCTAAAACCAATAAAGTGTGAGCTTACACATTGGAAGTCAGAAACTTAGCACTGCAGAGAGCGACATACATTTTAAACACACAGGAGGGCAGTATTTCGTTTCCCCCAAAAATGTCAATTTAAATTTCAGCACATGACTATCCTTATAGTTCTTACTCTGTTAGACAAATTAAGGCTACCTGTTGGTTGTGACTATGATAATTTTATTAACAATCATCGAGAATCTTGAGCATAGGGGATATACTTGCTTGAAACTGATAAAGTTTATCAATGATATAATGTGCAGCAAAAATTAAATAGCATACACCAAAATGCACACACCCACACATGTGCATGCACAGACACAAAAATCCCTTAATTACATTGAGGAAATTAATTCCTTATTTTGATGATCAAGAACCAAGTCATTAAACAAAATAGCAAGAATCTGGTTGAATGTTATCAACATAAACATGTCAGCTTATGTTTTCCCAACCAGAAGCAGACACAGTGTCAAATTTATTTTCCTGTGTAAATTTCTTGCCTTGGGAAAAAAACTTCTTCTGTAAATGGTCTAGCATTTAACTCATTAAAAATGTATTCTGGCAGTGATGTAGCTATACTGGAGACAAATTTCATTGCCTGCATGCTCATAGGGCTGATACAAAAACCATTCAGCCTGACAAAAATACACATGATGTAAATATCAAGTTTTTTATTTTTATTTTTTTAAAAAGAGTTTGTTTGGGAAAAAAGAAAACAGTGATCCCTCAGCTAGCCCAAAGTTCAGGGTGATCACAATGTTGCATACCACCAATTATAGCAATAAAATAATGCAACAGCAATGAAGGTTATTTTTAACAACAGTTTCCAACAGAATGACAGCATTAGATGTATCACATATCACTGTAAAGCTAATCTGAAAGAAAAGTTAAGGTTAGCACACAGTTCAACAGAAAAGCAACAAGGCATTTATCACCATAAAAACATTGATTCCTGCCCCTCCCACATTCTCATATGGTCTACTAAGGTTAGTTGGTGTGTCAAGTCATGACTATGTGCTAACACAAGCTTACCGTAACCTGCATTAATCATTCAGACCAAGTTGTTCACATTCTCTGACCTAAAGGCTTGCCCTCATCCACCTCTTGCATCAACCTGTGCATTGTCCTCTTGATCAGCTTTCCAGACAAAGCTCACGGAACATGATATTGGCAGCACAGTAAAACCTCCCTGCAAAGACCTTATCCCTACTACAAATCCCTTTTTGATACAACAAACATTTCTGACCAACCCCTCTTGGGTTACATCAAATGTACTCTCTGTTAACACCCATTTCAATAGGGAAGTTTTACTGTATTACTGATGGAGTTTGACTCCAAGAACAGAACTTTTGAGACCACACCACCACCACACACTGGTGGTCACTGGACAGTTCAAAAAGTGTGATGGGCTTAACAAGTATGAACTCGGAGTCACTGTGCATGAACTTCGACTACAACAACTGCATATGTATCATACTAGCGCTACATCTTGAATTCGTTATTTACAAGAAACACAATTAGATTTTGTACTGCAAGTATGCTTTAGTGTCAACGAAGCATAGTACACATTTCATAAGTAACACAGACAAGGAGAGAAGTCTTCTGTAATGAGAAGGTTTTATTATAATCTTGATGGTTAAGTGTTTTAGGTGCATTTCACCAGGTCACCAATATTTTTCCAGCAGCAAAATTAGTCCAGACAATTTCTTCTTGTTTCCCAGCTTACGGTACAAACACTTGACCTAAAAACGACTGTTTCACCACTATCCTCTTAATTCTTGCACAACTGCCCCTTCTAGTACTGCTCTGCTCAAATATCCATATATTTAAATGTTTGTGGTGTGGTTTAAACGGTGACATGACAAACAGAATAATGACAGGCATGAACAGCAATCAGCATGAAGAAGATTCAAATCCTTTCATTCATATGACCCAATACAATTTTTCATAAGCCCGAACACCCATACATGATCATGCAAAACAAACCAAATGCAAGCCTCCTTCTCCCATAGGTATTCCTCCAAATCCTGAAAAAAGCAATACACACAGATGCTCAGAGAAAAGCCTGGGTGTACACATTCTAGATGAACAGCATTTACAGTACAAATCATTATGACATGACCCTTTAGCTCATGGCAGCAATAAAGGCCCTCTCTCTCTCTCTCCCACTTCCTCTCTTGCAGGTATGTGTGCATACATTATATACACAGTCAAACCAATGCGCCGATACATTCATTTATAAATCCAAAAATAAAACTTAGCAAACTTTGCGTTGAGAAAAATGTAATAGAGGGCAACCTGTACAATTTTGAAAAATTTAGCAAAACAGGTAAGATGTATTCATTATGTAATTATGAGGATTCAAAATAAAAGGTATATTCAATTCAACTGTACATAACCTCTCATATTTTCCAGTTTTAACATTACACATTATGTTATCCACTTTTTCATGCTAATTAGTGTTCAATGCAGTTACTATTATCAATGCACTAATAGTAATACATACAACTGATACAACACAAAATGTCCACGTACTGCCAACTGTGAGGTAAGCAAATAAAATAACTGAGGGACTCGAGTTGTAGATCAGTACTTTGCAGACAAAATTGACCAATATATCTTTAAAAAAAATATTCACTAATGCCAAAGGAAACTACTGCTTGACTTAAAGATAGAGGCTGGTTGGTGTTTCATGCCGTCAGCAGCTTGTGTTATATCACCGTGGTGCCAATGTCCCACTATAGGTAAAACATCATTCTAAGATATCTTTGCATAGGAACCAAATGCTGTGCTTGCCTAAAGGAGAAAACAGCAACAATGCAGAGATTATCATTAATGAATTCCCCTCTCCAGCAGCAGGATTTTGTGCTAAATCAATAGCAATTTGCCCACTATAGGTTTGGAACATCTTCAAAGTAAATTTCATTTCACCAGTAACTTTGTTTTTCTCAGCTGCAGACTGATTGCTTTTCTGCAGTACATGTGTTCTATGAAACTTTCTTTGATGTTTTCTGTCAAATCAGTCATCTCCACAGCACTGGTTGTCTTGAGAGGTGAAAACATTAATTCAAACAAGAAAAAGCCACAGTTGAACACTACACAATGTTATGATTTAACATTTGATGTGATTTTGCAGCAAATGTTTTTTTGCCTTTAAATGAATCAAGTCACTCTTTGTAAACAATACATACATGTAAGGGAAAAACAGGAATGGTAGATGGAAACGATAGAAGAAAACTCACCCACAACTTATGTGAAAATACCAGGACCAAACGGCAAAACCCAACACAGAACACATATCACAGTCTGTAAGCAGCAAGTCGTGTGCAAGGTGATGCAGATGCTGCATAGCAATGTGTATGAGTGAAGTTGATGTTTTGACTGGAAGTTAAACTGCCCAGCCTGTCAATTTTTTTTTCTCGGTTTATATTTTTCACACAGTTTGTCAAGCCTTAGGTCAGTGCATTGTGAGCCTCCTGTGGTGGTTCAAATCAATCACAGCAGCCACATGCATGACTTCAGAACCTCATGAAACTTCACTATACGCTACTCTTGTCCAGACTCACAGTCTACTGACTGACGTCCACCACATGCGCCGCATAAAGGGAACTCATCAAAATTTAGAGTTTTGCAACTTTGTATGAGTTATGTCCCTTGCATCAGACTCGATGCACATCTACATGGTCCGTTATTCTTGTTGCCTTACCTGCCCACCCATGCGGACCATTTCCACAAACTCCATGACGTTCAGATCTTAAAGATATTCTGGACATTTTCTCCATGCCAGAATCAAGAACATTTTCAAATCAAGTTTTCCTTAAAGATATAATAAGAATGCCACTGCAAGTTCCATCTGATGTACAACAGTGTACTGTCCATATCAGTATGTCAGAATTATCCAAAAATCCAACAAAACAAAACCCAACCAAAAAAATACAAACCTCAACACAGCGATGATTTTCACATGTATCAGAAAAGCTTGTCAGTTAATCACACTGAGTGTCAGTCATCTGAACATGGACTGGTGATCTTGTGACTGTCTTTAGAAAGTGTCCATACAAAAATCTAGTTTTCCAGTTTTAACCTGAGTTGAATGTCCAGGGAAAAAGTAAGTGTTAAGTTTGTGGAGCGTCACCCCATGAACACCTGTATGCTTATGCGTCACAAACATAGTCTGAGGAGAATGTTTGATCTCTTCGTAGATCCCGCCCTGAGAAAGCTTAGTGTAAATGCTTGAACTTGCACAGTTATGGACTCCGGTCTATGCCACGAAAACCAGACACATAAGTGGCCTCCAAGGGCACAAACTCTGTGTTCCAATAGTTGTGAGGTTTCTCTTGGGGCGATAACAAGTTTGCTATTCAGTTTCAATGGAAGCCATCGCATCACACTCCGAGGGAAGATGCAACCCTGAAGGTCACAAGTCTGGCAATGCCTGTGGTAGGATTGTTGTAATGTACTGTGGTATAACGTTTTGTTTCTGGCAATCAGGTCACTCCTCCAGTCTAAGAGTTAACACCCAGCACAGGCTGGGTCCTGGGTCCTGGGCCCTGGGCCCTAAGCGAAAGGATGGGGAATGCACAAACTGTTCTTGCCATAGAAGAAGCACAACTCAAGCACACACTGTGAGGAACCAGTGGTACTCATGTTGTTAACCACAGGAAGTGACCTCTCTTTAATCACACGAAGTGATGCGCAGTTAGCTACAGGAAGTGACGCAAGCCGGTGGTGCCAGCAGTCACAGCTACCATGCAGCCACGCTGCTTCACTCGCCCCCTATGCCAGGCACCATGTTGGAGATCTGGCTATCCTGACAGCAGGTGCTGCATTTTTGTTCCTGTGGGCAGAAAATCAAAACGGCCGTGAGGTAACAGTCAAAGAACCATGATCAAATGTGTTAACTGATTCTGATGGTCATGGTGCAGATGTTGCTGTTGTTGTTGCAGCAGCTATTAACAAAGTGGTTGGTTTAAATAGCATACATTCATTTCACTTAATAATACAGCTGCAAATATTTGAAACGTATGTTTCTTGATGTTTTTTGTAAGCAGCAGTAGATCTGTAAGAAGCAGTAGTCAGTGTTTTAAGACATTACCCCTTCATCATGACATAACACAACAACAAGGTATCTAGGTTTCCCCCAATCCTGTAGTAATATTGATATCCTGACGATAGTGTCCAAGACAGACAAGCTCACCCAGTGTCTGATGTCGTTCTGATACCTCTCAAACTCATCACACCACTGGTCAAACTTTCTCATCCACCTCTGCTCTATCTGCTCTTTTGCTGAAAGATGGACAAAAGGATGAACAATCAATTTTTAACATTTTGAAAATTATTTTTATTTACCAAACAGACCTTTCAACTGGTGAGGCGTTTAAAATAATTCTAACCATTTACTGAGATGAAGACTTCAGGTCAGAAAGTCTGCTTTGCTGCACTTTCTTCCCGCATACACCCCTACTTGTGCACATGCATGCATGCATGCACCCATGTGCACATGCAGACACAGTCCCTCTCTCTCCCCCTCTCTAAAAGTGAATATGCAAGCATACTTTGTAGTCCATACACATAATTTCTGTTGCTATACACTAGATATCATTCACCTCCCGAAACATCCCAGCACTTACAGATATGCATACAGCATGGACAGACACACAGAACACTTGGGAAGTTGGGTAGGGGGCGCTACAATCAATACTGATTTGTCTCTATACTCAGCAAGTACAGCAAGTAGGGGGCGCTACAATCAATACTGACTTGTCTCTATACTCAGCAAGTACTTTGCTACTGTTCTGCGCTGCTCATCCGTAGCCTCATACACTCCTTCATCTGACTTGCGAAGCTCTGTGATGATGAGGGCGCCATCTTGTGCCAGGATGTGACGGTCATCGGCAATGTAGGAGCCATTCTGTTTCCATGACACCACTCCTGGCACATGCAGCTTATAGTCTATTTTCAGTGTCACCGAACTTCCCAGAATTTTCGACACTTTTTCAAATTCTGAAATGAAATTTCACAATTGTGCTATTAAAGACATGGATGTATATGAATTAAAAGTATTATTATTACTAAGGTCAGACATAAATAAACTGCAGTTTTTCAAAAGGACAAAGTACAGTGTGCAGCCATTAACAGTGATGGTGATTTTTAATGACTTTGTCATCCAAAGACCAGGCTTGGGCTTTTTATTCAGACTAGGATTTATAATCCACTTTTCTTGATTAATGGTTTACAACTTAAATGGCTCTGTAAAGTCTCTGCAAGAACTATAGAAAAGCTTGTCACAATCTGTGAGTATTAAAGAAACTTTAAAAACATTATCCCCATGGAAAGGTCTGCTGTGTGAGAGGTTCTTGCCATCTGGGAAATTGAAGTATTTAACCACATGGCCATACAATTCCAATCATTGCCTTGACAAACATTATAGCATTGCACAGCCTAGCATAAAATACCTGAACACAGATTTATGCTAAGGCCAAAAAAAGTGCTGTGGTTAAGGTTACATTGCGGCAGCGAAAAATACTAAGGTTTGTATTTTTTTAACCGCTACCAGGAAGGGAAGCTATCTATGTAACCCTGGTGTAAAATTATGTCCCTTGTGGGTTTTTTGTTGTTGTTTCTGTTTTGAACAAGTAACAAAAAGCTTTTTGTTAAGCAGTGGGGTGCACGTCCATTTTATTCTCAGTTTTATCCAGATCAGTACTCAGCTAGACCTATGGTTTATACCTACTAACACCTATACCACATACGCAGAACATAATGACAATACTGGGCACAGAATCCTTACTGCCCCATGTGCCCATTCTTTGCAAAGAAAAGCATGGGAGATAACTGTCTATGCAGACACTAAGTTTTTTCTAAAATTGCCCTCAATTGCAAAACTGCGGATATTCTGATGGTGGCTAAATATTAAGCACTTAAACAACCACTTGTTTGAGGAATGGTGAAAGATTTGTGTAGCTATGCAGACAGCACTGCCATTCCAACTTAATAAACACTATTAAATAAACTCTAATAAAAACATTCCAGGTGTACATACTATACAGGTCTCCAACTCTTAGCTGTATGGCCTTGTCCAAGTCATATGCGTCAATGTCAATGTCGGCAAATGTAACGAGTCTGTAACAAAAAACAGAAAGAATGCTGTGGTTATTGCTTATTGACTTCAATGCACAGCTTCTATGCTTGAATTTTTGACAAAATTTATAACATATGGAAATTTAATTAGCATCCACAGAAACCATGGCAACTCATCTTTGGGTGAAAGCCAGGAGGACAAGGGAAAGCCAAGAACACTTTGTTTGCCAGCATGCCTTTTTGGACCGGGTTGTTACAATCAAAATAAAATACAGTACATGGTACATTTTCTTAAAACAAATTTTTCATTGTACACATCTTACAGTAATACTGTGACCAGTCTTCTATTGTCTTTATAAACATACTAATTTTGAATGAGTTTTAAGAGCATATTGTTTAAATAAACACACACAAAATAAGCTCTATTACTGCGATTACCGAGATTGTAGAAGGGGCCTCATGTGACTTTTAATGCAGAATTTTTTCAAGGTATTTTAGATACTACTGCATGGAATAGTTCAAACTAACAAGAAAACAGAAGGCGGGGGAAGGGAAGGATATGGTGTTAAGAGTTGTATGTGCTGGGTCAGCAAATGCATTTGAGGCTAAAACATGGCACTTAATCCGCCAACCCTGTCAACGGATGTCACATTCAAAAGAAATACCTGCCTCAGAGACCTGATCTACCCTGCTACTCCTAGTACGACCCCGTGTCCAGGTGACCAGTGGCGACACCTGGAAGCTACAGGTGATGGTGCTGCTGGGCAGAAAGACCTGGGGATAAGGGGGAGGCCATTGACCGGGACATTCACACAGCAACGCCAACACAAAACAGTCAGCTCCTGGGATTTATGAACAGCAAAAGTGGCGAGATTCTTCACAAATCCACCTGCTGGCTGTTCTCACGTTCCCCCTCATCCATTGCCATGCCCATTGGCGTACCCCCTATCGTCTCTCGAACGCAAGGCTAGATCAATCAATTAGTTAAGGGGTACGTGTGGTTGAAAAGTTTTTGGCGGGGTTGAGGGGTCGCCTAGGGTCAGTTGGGTTCCAGAGGCGCGAAGCCTCCGGTCGAAAACGATTCTGAAACTATTCTCAGTCCCTCTCCTGAAAGATAAAATCATAATTTTGAAAATATTTTCCGACTCTGATGGTACAGTGATGGCTGTATCCGGCCCTGTCGAATGACCAAATATTTCGTAGGAGAGCCGGGGGGGGAGAGAGGAAGGGGTTAATTTAACCCCTTTCAACATAACTCTGTCTGGTACAACAGACCATAGAGTCTCCACAGTTTTCTAGAACCGCAAAAACATGGAGTCCCATTTCATCTCCCTCGTTGGCACTATGGCCCCCACAAGACTTATTTTGAAACGTTAACCTCTCTTCCCCCCGTCTCCCTTTGTAACCACCCCCACCCCTCTTTTCCCTGACCCTCTCTCCCCTCCCTTTCACAAGTCCCGATAACACACACCTTTCTATCGGCTGTAGTTCTCCTCGCCACTGATTTGCGCGTCCTGAAGAAGGGGTTATGCCCCGAAACGTTGACTTGTCTGTCCAACTCTCGTTTGGCGAAGTTCTTTTGTTGCACCTTTATTACCCCAAGCCGCAGTCGCATATTTCTTTTCTCATAACTCTCATAACTTCTCAAAACTCTTTCAAACCGTTCCTCTTTTGCTCGAGGTAAGTCTCTGCTTGCCCTTTTCCCTTTAACCCTCTCACTATGCGATTATATTCACCCCTTCGCTTCACCGGCAAAGCACTCCACATGCTTCAGTCATCTCCACTATGATGTTCACAAAGTTAGTTCCATTTTCGTTAAGTCGCATTCAGAAAGCAGTATAACCATCTCCTCTACTTTGAAATAATTGTGCAAATGGCGGCCCAGCTTCTGTGTTTACCATTCCTTAATCAAGTTACAGGATAAGCTCACGCCCTAAGGAAGCCCAATGACTGTTCAAGGGTCTGAATATATCGGGTGCCACTTGTCCATAGATAAAAGTCTTATCTACAGCTGTAAAGCTTCTTAGCAACCCTTGTCACCTCAGCAACGCCCCTCCTTTTTTGGTCCTTCAGCCCAACATCCAGCTCCACTACTTGAAGAGGCTATTGAGAGAGAGAGAGAGAGAGAGAGAAGGGAGGGGGGAGAGCGATGTTGACTGAACAGGAATCTATGCACCTCGTGCGCCTGTAACAGAGCTGCTGTCGAGAACAACGTCATTAACCTCTTAGGTTGCACCAAGAAGGTCCAGTACCCACCCCATGCGAATTATTCTTTCGTCGAACCGAGCTCTGGTGGTTCTCAATGAAGGACTGCGAAACTGAAACATCCCCTCGCCGCACCTTGCTGACCCACGACGAACGACAGCCAGATCGGACACGTGTCTACGTGCTATTTGCTGTAATATCTTCTGATCTCATCCTGGGAGAACATGCCGATGTTGTGCTTGTTGATGTTTTGAAGGGAAAATGCTTCCATCGTGTGATTTCGCAATGAAAGAGGGAAAGTGAATAGGGATAAGGGGATCTGGGGGTCGGGTCTTCAGAATGCCGTGTTCTGCACCGGTGGTGGCATGGCCGGCTGAGATCTTCCCTCTGGCACTCGATCCGTTACTTTTGGTGGTTCGCCTCGTCCACGCTGGAGTCTTGTTACTAATGGCCGATCCTACTGGCGCCCTTGTCTTATCTTTTCCTTTAGGTTTCACACTGTTATTGTAATGCTTTACCGTACATAGTAAGTGTTTTACTGCCCTAATACTTTTGTTTCAACTATCGTTTTAGGTCAAGTGGTTTACAAGTCTTGTTAGTTCCAGTTTTTACTGCCAATGTATCTAGATTCAAGGTGGACATTCTTTACTGCATTGCAAGTTCCGGCATACATTGCCATATCCGATTTACTTTATTTTTTAACGGCTAAGGGAGGATTTTTAGATTTAGTACAAGATCATATAAAACCCTCCCAAAAATCATTTTTCTTTATATGCCACCTTATCTGTTCACATCACTTCAGTGCTGTGTAAAACTTTCGTTTTACTCCCACTTGTCTGTAGCCTTCCACAGAAGTAACGCGCTGATACCTGCAAAGACTGTGGGCGGAAGGAGGAGGTGAACGAAGAGGCTGGCCAGGGGTGGGGTATGAAAATATGCATCTGACATTTCATCACGTCCTTCATTGTCTCCTGTTTGACTGCAGGACTGCCGGCAGGAGTCTGTGCTGACATATGTGGGTCACGCGATGCGGCCCCGGCCCCCGGCTAGGAATTATCGCCACCACGCATGTGCAAGCTTTCCATTTTTCATAGCGTTTGCAGCCGTGCGGACAAAACGCGAAAATTGGGAGCTATTATTCTCCAGCCAGGACTTCGCTGAAACAAAACACCTCTCTGTCTCTCCCTACCCCTGCCCCATTCCGGGAGAGGGATTTGAAGGGGTCTGTGCCCCGCACGTGCAAGTATGACAGGTATACGGAGGGAGGCAGACCACAAAAAGCGGAACGGGACGTGACAGCGCGCTGTATGGGCATTCCATGATGGTTACTAATTTAGGTAGGTAGGTAGCATAAGCTCTCGTACTGCCCTTCTGGCCGTAAGGTCTGTTCATCTTGTGCAATTACTTGCACTTTTACGAGGGGACGGGCGACAGTCTGACACAGTTATCCCGAGGTAACCTACAACTTGACTTAATTTTTTGGAAGTTGGACTCAGTAAAGGAATCAGTATAACTTCGTTTTACTTTTTATGGGGGGATGGAGGTGGAACATTTAATTGTAGCAAACCTCCTTCTCAACAGTCGTCAAAAACAGTCTAGAAACTGGAGTGGCGTACACTCAGGAAGTCTAACTACCAGTCCAGCAACAGCAACCTCTCAGTACATCCCTCGGTACCAAAGCAACCGTCCCCCCCATCCCGCCGTCTTCTTGGTCGTTGTCCAGTTTAATCCATACAATTATCTGCAACAAAAAAGTGTAGTTACTTTTGTCCTAACCGGATAGAATCTTTTGTGCAGATACAAAGTCTTCCTGCAGCCACGTCGGGCGGAGCGAAGCAGCAAATCATTTGGCTGAAACTGAAGTCCACACACGGTTGCAGAATGCTGAAACTGAAGTCCACACACGGTTGCAGAATGCTGAAACTGAAGTCCACACACGGTTGCAGAATGCTGAAACTGAAGTCCACACACGGTTGCAGAATGCTGAAACTGAAGTCCACACACGGTTGCAGAATGCTGAAACTGAAGTCCACACACGGTCTTTTACCAACGTCTCCATTCCACTTAGCCAAACAGCGTGACGCCGACGTGAAAGTTTCAACCGCCTGTTGGCGAGCTGCCACTTCGGGTTCTCCCTTCTTGCCAACAGTTCCCTTGAGACGTGAACAGCGATAAGCTGTTCTCTGACCTCTGCTCCAGGTCAAGTCGCACAGACCGAAAAGCCAGCATCGGAAGTTCACTTTATTTCCAGACGTCGCCGCCTTAGCTTTTTAATTTTTTTTTATTAGCTCATCCCCCCTTACATACCCCATCCACCATAAACACGCAAGTGAAGAAGAGGGCGCCTGTCAAAACGGAACGGTCGCTGAGTGAACAGCTGGACGGGGGTGCAGTGTGGAGGAGTCTGTTGTGACGACAGCCTCGATCAATGACATTAACCTCTTCCTTCCTGTGGTGGAAACAGATGGCCGAGTGGTTACAGGGCTGGCCTCTGAAGGCGCTGGTTGATACCCGTGCGCCACACTTCCCCCCACTCCACCCGGAATGAGTAGCTGACCCATGGGTCAGGACAGGTAAGGCAGCGAAAGAGACGAGACAGGCACCACCCTAGCTAACGATGGTGGGGTCTCACCCCCCCCCCACTGCCCCACGACGCAAAACCGATCACGGGACAACCTGTCCTCAAAGAAGTCCACACAAAAAGTGTGACATTGTCTAGGTCTAGCTCTGCTAAACCAATCTTGACTGCAACAGTTCTCTCAGAACAGCGTTGCATTACGAATAGCGCAAGCTGCTTTGGTTCAGTCACAAAAGTCTGACGTTATACAAGCCATCAGCAACCACAGAAATTCCCACAATGTAGGTGGGCGATATGACTACCGTAACAACAGCGCACAGAATCGTTTAAGATTTGAACCTGAGTCTAGCACGTTTTCTCGTAACTATTTCTCATAACATCAGTGTTTTTTGTGCTCTTTAATAAAATCGTGTAGCTGAGTCACTCAGCTAAACTAATATAATATGCAAGTGCACATGCCTGCGTGTGGTTGGGTGCAGACAAGCTACATGGTTCCGCGAAAATATTCTCATTTCATTCCCGTGTCTGACTTGGGAAGTTTGCGTCATGCAGTATAAATCTGACATGCTGAACTTTGAGTTAATAGCCCTGGCTACATTCGGCGAGGTAACTCCCCAGCTGCCTCCGGACCGTTGCTAATCGCATTTTCAGCAATAGGGGCTGGTCGCATGAGCCTTAGTACCTCCTGTCAAAACGTAAATCTAAACGTAAAAGGAACAGGACGAATGGCCTTGCGGCCGCTCTTACGATTGAAAATGCAAATATGAACGCTCGTGGCGTCTCGGACTAACTGTACATAGCTGTGGTTGTCTGCGTTCCTGCAGGCTACCCAGCACCAGACAACCCAGGGGTGGCTTGCATGAGTGTTCGTATCTGCACTTGCGGTCGTTAGAACGGTCGTAAGCCCCGTTTGTACTGTGTACCTTACGTTCACCTTCACGAATGAACAGGAGATACAAGCGCTCATGCCACCCAGCCCTGCAGCCTGTCATCATCCCTTACATCGTGGAGTGAGTGCGCATGCTCTGCTGCCCAGAAATGAGGGCAAACTGGGTGTCTGTGGCAGGCACAGAACATGCAGCAAGGAGATAAGAAATAGTTCGACACACCCTGAGATGGGAAACCGCTCTCTGACAGGCCTCCCAGGACACGGGGCATTAACGTTGCAACAAATTTCACAAGCACTGCGCGCGTCGAGGCAAACAGCAAGATGGCCGTGTCGCCATGCCAGTGATCGTGCGAGATTACCGAGATATCTGAGCAGTCAATACGATGCGAGACGATCCTCACACTTCCACACTGTTTTTTTAGCTTCACCTCGACGGTAGACGCCCTCGTTTGGGTGTCTGCATCGAGAGGTCAGGCAAGCAGCAAAAAATTTCAAAAATTTTCTGCCTCATCGCCACCCCAACCAGGCATTCGGCATGCACCAACTGTTTGGTCCTACGCCTTTTAGAACGTTTATATCTACATATACACACACAGCTGTAGAAA
>SMGT01006632.1:872072-882941 GCA_004794575.1 Lanistes nyassanus
ACACACAGCTGTAGAAACGTTTATATCTACATATACACACACAGCTGTAGAAACGTTTATATCTACATATACACACACAGCTGTAGAAACGTTTATATCTACATATACACACACAGCTGTAGAAACGTTTATATCTACATATACACACACAGCTGTAGAAATGTACGCTCACTGACTTCAAAGCAGGCAGGGCAAGTGCTCAGAAAGCGAGACAGGCAAAAGTATATAGTTAATCTTTTTAAATTCTGATAAAATGTGTGGTCAATTCGTGTCTTGTATATCCACAATCGCAGTTTCATGCACGTGCATGAGGCTGCTTCTAAAGTCGCCGTTGATAACACGATCTTGCTTCTGCCACCAGGTGCTACAGCTTGCTTCGCGTGGTGCGCAAGGGGCAAGACAAACGACGTGCGCACGCATACACACACGCACACGCATGCACACACGAGCGCGCGCCTTACCTGTGAGTCTTGATAGCGTGGACACACTCGTTTGTGCTGACGTCCCAGCCGCAGTAGGGGTCATAGGTGCACAAGTCGACCTTTTTGTATGCATCACAAGTCACAACGCTCATTTGCGTCACAGATTCGTCTGTACCCAGAAACAGCGTCTGCCCCTGAAAAATGCATGTGAAACGGGCAGCTGAGTCATCTACCTGCCAGGTGGTACTTGCTTGTGTTAGAAAGGAAGATTTGTCATGCAGATAGAAAAAAGCCTTTTTTCTTCAAAATAAATGTTGCCTAAGTCTGACAGAATAATTCAAAAAGTCTGGACAGGATGCAGGTGCCAGCAACATTAACGTGAAACAGTAACCAGAAAGTGACGCAACATTAACATTAACGGGTAACCAGAAACCAACACAGCAGTCCCTGTCTGCCAGAAACCTCTATAAATCACAAACCTGAAATGACGCACGAAAATTAAAATCTCCATTTGCAGTTGTTTTTAAAGCCTGGAACAATTTGCACGGGCGTGTGCGCTTGCTGTCTGTCAGGCCACAAACCAAGTGTTATGTATGATATTGTCCCGCAGGTGTGCGGCAGCGGTGGTGGTGGTATGCGTGCGCATGTGCAACCGTACTTCTGTTGTGCCATTGTGTGTCGTTTTGCCCACTTCGGTGTCTGGGAAATCGCCCTTATTATTTGAGGAGCATAATCCTACGTTGTAATGTTTACACGACAAACACTCGCTTTCATTGGCTTCCCTCTCACACCCACACCCACCCTATCAGAACGACTCGTTTTTTATTTCACACTGACACAAGTAGAATTAGATACGAGGGGTTAATGCCTTCAATGCAGTCCCAGTCCAGTATTCACAGACGAACACTACTTAAACATTCGCGTACGCGTACGCACTCGCATGCACGTACACTCCCATTCGTACGTGAACACACCTGCAGAATCATGCTCCAGATTGGTCGCACGTCATCAAATGGTATGTAGGTAGTCGACACGTGTGATCTGGGCGCCTCGCCAGGCACTTTGGAGGGCCAGGCAAATATTTTATACACCAGCCCTGTATCTGCAAATAGCAAAATCGTGTACCTGTCGGCAACTGTTTTGAAAAAAAGTGGGGAAAATCCCCCGAGCATCACACAAGGTCTCAAAATCTATCATCCCCTCCTCTCCTCCTTGTCCAGCTCCCTTCCCTCTGGGGGGGGGGGGGTGTTGTTTGCTTAACGTCTCGCCGCAAACTATGTTCATATCAGGACGGTGTTCCTCAGACAGTTTACGCGCTGCCACACCCAGTCACATTATACTGACACCAGGCCAACCAGTCCTAGTACTGTTCCCTATAGTGCCAGGCGTCTGGCAGGGTAGCTACTAGATTGTCACTTTTTAAGTCTTAGGTATGACTCGGCGGGGTTGCAAACCACCGACCTTCCACCTCGGAAGCGGACGCCTTAACCTTTAGACAACCGAGGCGGTCTCCCTCTGCAAGACAAGCAAGTTCCGCATCGTCGGCAGATTCAAACGGAAAGCAGCACGTCTGGCGCAGGAAGGACGAGACGTTGTGGAGGGTGTGATCCACGGCGTAACTCGTATCTGAGGCCGGCTTCTCGTCAGTTGCGGTTAATACGTAAAGGTGTGCGTAAAATACACAAGGCGCACGAAATCACGATCGCTCTTACGACCCGACGTTTAAATACAATCCCTCGTGCATCCCAACCCGGGGTTTGTACGTCAAGAAATGCTAACTTAACTCTAGGCCTGAGCCCGAGAACCACACCTAACCTGGTTCGGTTTGCATAAGCGTTCGTATCTGCACTTCCAGCCATAACAGCGGTTGTAAGTCCCGTTCGCCCTGTGTATTTTATGTGCACCTTTACGTATGAACACGAGATGCGAGGTCCTACGTAACACAGATTGGCGTGGGGTTTCATGACCGTTCGTAACTGGCCTTACAGTCATAAAACTCCGTTCGCTCTGTTTATTTTACGAGAACTTTTACGCTTGGACAAACGATATAAAAGCCCGTGCAACCCAGTCCTGGATTTTTCGTACTCCCCCAAATCTCGTTGTTCCGTTCGGAAGAGCCTGGTGGCGTTCGACACGAGACTGACTGAAAGCATACTTACTGCTGGCGGCGAAAAAGACGAGATCGCCGTTGTTGGACACGTTGCTGGCGACGGCCAGTTTCTGCAGCAGGCAGTTGCCCTGGTAGAACAGCGGGCGGCTGTACTGGTGCGACACGGCCTGGTCCATTAGCAGCTCCGAGCGACTGATGAAGTTGACGGCCTGTGCGCTCAGCTGCTGTGTGTCGGCCACTGTGCACTGCGGCAAGCGGACAGATGCATGAACGGACGGCATGACGAGGACGGGTGGACGTTAGCGAGAGGGGAGACGAGACAGGTGGAAGTTAGAGAGAGGGGGAGACGAGACAGGTGGGAGCAAACAGGCAGACAGACAAAAGTGGATGATGCAGTTCGAAGTGCGTGGCGGGTGGAGATGGATAAACACTTTCAAAACAGAACGACGAAAATGACACGAATAACATGAATAAGCAAAACAGGGGTGCAAAAGAAAGGAGTAACAGAAAGAAGGAATAGGGTGTTGGGGTGGTTTTAGTTTTGAAAGACATCCCGGAAACGACGCCTATCTTGTGGCGGGGGAAGGAGAGAGGGTGATGAAGGGTGTTACTGAAAAAGGAAGGTGTCCGTGTGTGTGTGTGTGTGTCGGGGTGGGAGCGGGATACTGGAATATCCAGGGAAAAGCCTGGAAGGCCAGCCCTGTCCACAAGTGCCACACGCAGAGATCGTAAGTGTGCGGGACAGGTGATTCCCAACTCACGACTCTTTGAATCGGCCACAAGCACGCGTCACCTGTACGCTACCGACCACCCCGAGGGAAGGAAGACAAAGGGAGGGGGCGCAAAGAAAGCAGTTAGATGTTCACACTTACGTTTCCTGGTCTGGGGTCTGGCACTTCACTCTCTGGAATCGGCAACCAGTTGGACTTTTTCGTTTCCTGTCCTTTGAACGGACCCCAGAACGCTTTGTTCATGTCGTTCAGAGTGAAAGCACAAATTGCGGACGCAGTCAGTCCATTGCTGTCGACACAGAAATAAACAAAATCAGCACTGTGGTTAAAATTTTATGTTATACGCGGAATTAGTAACACATTTCGGGAATGCAGCCCTCTTGGTCCCTTGCTGAACATGAACTTGCACAACTCAGCCATCCAAAGCTCGTTCTTTAAAATCTACTAATTTCTATGCGATTAGTCATTCTTTGAGACCAGAGATGCTGAAGTGAAAAATAAAAACAAAGTCCTTATCTTTCCACCATACCTGCAAGTAAACCAAGCAGTTGGGAGTCTCGCAGAGCGTATTCGGGCATGCAAACAGTAATAACAGAATGACTTTTACCTTTCGAACGTGCTCTAATATATACGATGTTCCAGGTGCCGACATGTAAAACAGATTAACGTCCTGCCAGAACTAAACGTTAACGATACTCTAGAGAGATTTATAGCAGGCTGTACGCTCACAGATTGTCACCTTAAGCGTTTAACCTCAGTAAGATTCACAGCTACGGTCAACACACACTCAACTTTTATATCTTCGGCACTGTTGTAAAAGTGGCTTAAGTAGGCAAACGAAAACCCGAGAAGTGACAGTGACAAGAAAGAAACAAAAACAGTGTGGATGTGACGAGCAAGAATATAAATATTGTGGGGTGACAATCAGTAATAAAAATAATGTATGGGTGAGGGGAGGGGGGCGACAGTGTAACTGAGGAAGAACCCAGAAGGTCGTGATACTTACATGTTTGTTGTGAACAGTCCATAGAACGTCTCCCCAATTAAATAGACATCCTCTGCAAGATAAAAAGCTGCTCAGGATCTTTACGCTACAAGGTTCGATAGCAGCCGCTGCTAGATACCCGGGGGATTTGATTTTTCTGTTGGTAACATTTCTGATAACCAGTCGGACAGACAAGTGAATATTTTAAACCATTTTGAATATGGATTGTCTGTCCGCAAGTGGAGATCAGATTTAGTCGAGTAATATTTATAATCTAGCAGAAAACACAAGCACAAAAGGCGAGTTAATATTAATCCCCGAGATAAACTTTCACATGGTGTTCAGACTGAGTTTTAAACCCTTGGGAAGATCTCCGTAGAGATGACGTTTACAATATCACGATAAAGTTTAAATAGGTCTAGCAGTTAGCAGTCAGTGTATATGTTTTTTATAACTTACGAATTTCGTCAAAATAATAGGGATATTCGCCAGGGATGGAGCAGTTGAGGCGAGCTTTCACAAATGATGTCCACACATTTTTCAATACGAAGCGCCCACCTTGGTCGTTCTGTCAATCAATCAATCAATCAAGATTACTCAACTGACAATCCAGTTCCCCACCTAGTCAATCGACCTAATCTTTTCCTAGCCGACGACAAAGAATCCAACTCAAACTTCTGCACCCCCACTCCCCCTTTCACAACTACTACCAACACCGAGTCGTCACATGTTTTCTCGCTTTCCTCGTTTATTCACCAGCACTTTTCCTCCTTCATCGCTATCTTTATTACTGTCTGAGATGCGGCTTGCAGCCCTTATAGATATGACCACAAAGAGACGTAGCTTCACATCCCACGGATATCGCACACTGTTTTCATCTTCAGCCCAAGCATTTTCTTAATAGATTCCTCCACTAAATCGGATCCGAAAACGTGAATTCTTTCACGCAAAAGCATGGCATGTCAAGGATACACCAACAAAAACTTGTTACCGTAGATTCTTGCTAACAACTTCGGGTAGAAGGAATGAAAAGAAAAAGAAACTGATCTGCGCAAAATTACACTTACAAATGTGCATTTCCCCCAGCAGATCCATTATTTACGTGTGTCCTGTCCGTAATTTGTCTGTTGTGACCGTCTGTCTGTATAAGTAGACACCACTGCAATGTCCCGTTCCTCTATAATGGGGACGGTCGACTTCCACAGTCTTACCTTGCAAATGCGAACGACACGGGAGTAAATCTTTTTTCCGCAGTTTGTGTATTCCAGAGCTACTTCCCGGAAAAAGAAGTAGACATACCCGTACAGCTCGAAGGACCCAACGAACTGAGGTTCTGTTGCAAAAAATAAGAGAGAAGGAAATAAAACAGATCTCAAGACGATTTCGAAAACGTCAGGTTTCCTCGATGCGCGATGCATTTATGTATGTATGTATGTATGGATGGATGGGTGTATGTATGTATGTATGGATGGATGGATGGGTGTATGGTTGCATGCATGCAATGTCCCTATGGACCGCTGCCGAATGGCGGTTCAGTACAAGTGAATGCCGCTGCTACTCTTTCGCGTCGTGGGGAACAGGAAAGCTGGAAAGGTTGGCCACTGACTTGAGCTAGTACATGGCAGGATGGCAAGCAAGAGTGATAGAGCTGGATAGAGTGACAGAGCTGGATAGAGTGACAGAGCTGGATAGAGCGACAGAGCTGGATAGAGTGACAGAGCTGGATAGAGTGATAGAGCTGGATAGAGTGATAGAGCTGGATAGAGCGACAGAGCTGGATAGAGCGACAGAGCTGGATAGAGTGATAGAGCTGGATAGAGTGACAGAGCTGGATAGAGTGATAGAGCTGGACGCGTTCATAGAGGCGTTCAGTAGTGCCGTGTTTGCTCTACATTTTGTGGAAAAATAATTGACAGAAAAGTTTGTTTACATCAGCAAACGGAAAATAAAACACTGTTTGGCAGAAAAGGGTGAAACTTGTGAGTTTAGAATAACGAAGAACAGAATCTTATGTAGTGGGCATTTCGCCGACAAAGAAGCCCCCTCCTCAACATCCCCCCCCCAAAAAAAAATCCCTACACAGATTATTTTGCCGTTGTTGTTTCCAAATAAGGAGTTTCAAACAATTACGGTAAGGATTTTTTCGCACGCTTGTGTGCTTCCGTGCGTGCGCGTCGGGTTGCGTGAGGAGATCAAATCAGATTATCAGCATATTTAAATAAATTCTGTGTACACCAACTACATAAACCTTTTTTAAAGAAAGAAATGCCCAGCCTATTACTGCAGAGTTTAGTATTGTCGTCTAAATGTAAGGGGAAAAGTGTTGTACAAGAAGTTACAAAGAACAATTAATGATGCAGTGGCGCTTCAAATGCTTAAAGTCGGGTGGATGACGTCGCGAAGTCGAGTACTCACCGTTCAACCATTTGCTCCGGTCTCTCAGAGTGCGCACAAAGCGAACTTCCAGGGAGCGATTCAGATGGTACAGGTCAGGGCGCAGAATTATGGGGTCAGCTTTGATGAAATCCGTGACGCCACCCGCATATAGAGCTGGGATGCCACCGGGGTTTCCCCGTTCTGTGTGTGTGCACAAAAAGATTGTTGGTCAAACGTCTGTGGTAAACTCCCGTGGAGGTTAATTAACGATGTCAAATGTATGGGCACCTGGCCGTGTAAACAGGGAGATAATAATCTGCCCCTTAGCGTCAGCGGTGCTCTCGCAACGTCTCGAGATAAGACGAAAATTAGTCTAGGAATGGAACGCGGAGAAAAAGCTGAACAAACGGCTTACCGACTAGAACAGCCGTAGTATTGTCGGCAGGGTCGTAGGGACATAGACCCACGGCGTTTTCAGTATCTTCCTTCAGGATTCGAAACTTCGGGGATTTCGACTCCAGCTGTCAACAACAGATGTCAAAGATTTAACACATTGCGAAGACTAGCTATTAGCGTCCTTTTCTAGTTAAAACCATTTAACGTAGCATTTGCGGCTGCTGCTGCTGCTGTTGTTTAGAAAAAAATATGGACCGTCGGTTTTAAGGTATGCGGGTTTCTGGACCATCTTAACTTCATTTCAGGAACAGACAGAGCTTGCTTTTAGCCAAGGTTCTGAGTTTCGATATTTTATGGTCTCACTTATCCAATAAATGTTAAAGAAAGAAATATATACTTGAGATCCCTAAATTTCAATAACACCTCTCACTAGCTATTAAAGAAGTATTTTATTTTCTGCTTTTTATCCCCGAACAGAATCTGTGTTTAACAAAGCGCGATTTTATGCTACCTCCATGTTTCTAACTATGCGGTTTTATCACATGTGGCTTCTGACCAAAGCACTTATTTTAAGAGACAACTGAGTTGCTAGTAATAATTCAAGTGATCAAGACAACGGCACGGGATTTGGGAAGGAGGAAGCGACATCAGACATCCAAAGGAACAAACTACGACGAATCGGTTTAAAAAAAGATAAAACTAGACACTGGCTTGTAAGACTTGTGACAAGACATCACAGCAGCCCTGCCAATAACGTCCGCGGAAAACAACCTGACTTGATACAAATCTGACACAACTTTGACGGAAAATCAAGTGTTCTGGGAGCTTTGCCCAAGCTCAGTGTAGCCTTGTAATTGTTTACCTTTAGCTGGTAGGCCATGGGGTGGAAGGCCCCAGTGGAGCACATGTAGAAAGTGTTGGGCACGCTGGAGTTCCGGACCAACAGGCGCACATGGTTCTGGCAGTCCGGAGTCTGCACGCCCAGATACCAAACATCTTACAAACTGCCAGCAGCAAAACATCTTCATCACCAGCGTGTTGGCGAAGTCATAAAGCATAAAAAAGAATTTGCACTATGGAACCTCTCTTGTGCGAAACAAAGGACAAAGAACAAAAAGAAGAGAATGAGGACAAATAGGAAAAAGAAGGCCGAGGGAAAACTGAAGACAAAGGGCAATAACAGAAGGATAAAGGAGATGAGGAAAGGAGGACAACAAGAAATATGACCAAAAATAAATAGATAGATAGACAGATATATAGATAGATAGATAGACTGAGTGCTTCGATTAATATTTATCGACAGGAAGCTCTGTAAAGAAAGACTGAATTATACACCCCTCTCCTTTCTCTCTATCCACCTCCTGCACTTGTCAGTGCACAGCAGTCGTCAGGCGCTGAGTTACTGCTGGCTTATCCAAGTGTTAGTTATTCTCAGGAATAGTTTCAAGTGTCCGGGAGGGAACGCTTCATCGCCACACCCTAATAAAAGCCTGCTGTGGGTCGCATGCCTTGACAGTGATGCTCACTTTTCTAGTGGTTGTGTCCCACACCCCTATAGATTAGCTGGTCTGTGAGAGGGAAGGTGTGTGTGTGTGTGGGGGGGGGGAGTGGGGGGCCTGCGTTCTCCTCTTAACTGTAGCGTGAATGGAAGGATTGTTCGCAAAGGAAGAAAACAGGGAGGAGAGAGGTGGCGGAAAGAGACGAAACTGACGGTGCATGGAAGAATGAAAGCTGGGCAAAATCCGGGGTATGTCCAGAAAGAGGAAAAAATGCACTCACATCTGGCTTTCCTTGTATTTTACACTGATATATGCTCAAAGGAGTTGCCGAGAATGCTTGTTTAAATCTCTGCAAAAGGAAACGGACTATACATTTGTGACATACGGAACTAATCAACTGCAACATACGGAAACAATAAACTGCTCTCTTATAGTAAAACCAAAAAAATGGTAGTCAGCATTTTAAAAAACTACAAAAAATTGTTAAAATGCAATAAAATAAATTTAAAATGTTTGCATAAATAAACAAAAAGCTATAAATAGAATTTTTCCTAGTCGACACACAATACAAGCGCAAGTGTAAATTTGTTGTAGATGGTTGAAAGATAAACATCAGCCAGACGACGAACAATATGGAGAAAATGGAGTGTTAAGCACCCTTAACCAGGAACACGTGACAAACGCGGCAAAGTTAACAACTTCTTTCTTTTCCCACTGCCCCCTCTTCCCTGCCCCCACATACAGACACGTAGACACATACCAGAGCAGAACCCGTGTACTCAAGCAGCCACGACCGACTTTTCACAAAAGTGCATCAGTGAACACACACACACACACACGCAAGCGTACACACGCACACTATTACACGTACCCATACAAACAAATACAGACATGAATACACATGTACAGAAACATGCACGAGCATTCACATCTGCATAACACTTTCGCAAACACTGAACTCACAAGCTCCAAACAGCTGCACAAACACATAAATGAACTTCACAAACATATTAAAATTCGCATTTACCTACGTGCACATACATACGAACACACACACACAAATGTACAAGGAGGCTGAATTTCAAAGCCTACTTACTCTTGAAGAACTTTCTATATTGTACAGGTTCAAAGCGTGGATGGCATTCCTTAGGAAGAAAGAAAAAATTGTGAATGTGTCGACAAGCATCTGCCAAGTGCAACACATATTATATCAAAAGCGTATCTAAAACTTATTGAACAACATTTAGAGCCAGAAAGGGCACCCGCTGCTTACAGTAAACCCAGCCACACTTTTTAGCGGACCCAAGTTCGTCTAGAACCCATGCCGTACTGCTCTACCAGACAGCAACAACAGTCCGTAAAACCTACGGGTGATGACGGCTCGCTAGCAGTAGCAGAGTCTGACATTTATGAAAAGAACGGAACAGAGGGAGAAAGAAAGAAACAGGAAGGACAGAATGAAGAAAGAATGAAAGGCAGAAAGAAAGAAACGTTGATTCACAACAAACTGCAATTGGCCTTATTCTTTTCGTTCCGTTAACCCCAGTGTTCTGAGTAACGAAACATCTCGGTAGAGTTTTGAGTCACTTTATTCGTGTTGTAAGACCAGGGAAGAACGCGCGAACGCCCATCAATCAAACAAAGCGGACTCACAAAGGCCGCTTTCCACAAAATATGAGACTTTTATTTATTTTTACATGAGACTTCACCTCCAAGAACGAAGTTGAAGAATCGTTAACGAAGTGATGGCGCTAAGCCTCGTGTCACGTGTTGGGGTCTGGTGGGTCAAGGAGATTGCACCATAGATTCCAGGTGTGATCCATCCTCGACTCTCAGCCCCTAATTAAGGTCTATTACTCCTTGTTCAAGCCGCCATCTAGCCGCTCACGTCATCACCAGCCCAGGTTCGGTCCCTGTTCACACTTATGACCAGGGGGGGGGCTGGCCCTAGAAACCAGGGGCAAGGTGTTAATTACCCTGGGGTGGGATTAGTGAGGATGTCAGGCTGACCAGGTGTGCGTTAGTTGTTCAGGGGAAGATTACGTAGCTGGAGGAACCAGTGACGCGTAGCATCGAGCATCAAGGGCTTTGATGTAGCGATGGGTGTAAACGACCAGGGAGGGGAGGGGGTAGTTGTGTCCACCCTAGGCGTCCACTTAGGGGCGTGTTCTACTAGTTGACACGGGGTGTGGCTTCTACTGTCTCTGACCTGATTGGTTGATAAATGTAACCGCCTTGTTGACCACGTGCGTGTGACTGAAAGATTCTATGGACGAATGTTGAAGATAAAAGGACTGGTTTAGAAAGTCGAATTATCTTCCGCCCAAAACAACCTGCGAGAGGGCATCTT
>SMGT01006632.1:898093-916730 GCA_004794575.1 Lanistes nyassanus
GGGGGGGGGGGGGGGGGGGGGGGGGCACCTGGAGGAAACTCAGGTGGAATCAGCAACCCACGCCGGTAGCTGGCGGGCAGGGCACTGACAAACGCCACTCTGAGACAAGAGGGAATGTTTTTTGGCCGTCAGGCATGACTAAAAACCCCCGGTGCCGGAATATCTCCTTGCAGCCGGGAAATGCCAAAAGGCCAAAACCCTGTGTCCACTAGATCCCTTGCTCGTCTTCCACGCCCTGGGGCTACTCGCCAGGGGTGAGCTTTCCAGGCACGAGGAACGCCAGAAAGGCGAGTTGGTGACGTCAGAGCTCCTGCAGTCGACCGCACGAGCTCTGACGTCACTACCTCGCTTTAGTCTCATTTTTCGCCTTCCTCGCATCTCCTCCAATTCTTGCTTGCTTTCCAACCTGTTGGTTAACGCGTCATGCAGGCTGCCGCACGAAGCGGCCGGGGGGAATGCTGCACCTGCACTAATGTAACGCATCGTGACGCGGCAGGGAGTTCATAGTTCATAGTTATCTCGGTTCCGAAACGAAAGACAGATGAATTGCTCCTTCCAAAGGCACGCGGAATGAAAAGAAATGGGACGGGTGATGCAGCGAGAGAGAATTCTTTAAAGCGGCAGCAGCTGTTACATGGCGATGGCTGTGCGTGTCACGCGTTGGCCAAAATGGCGGTATTTTAAGAGTTCGCGTCAGAACGAGAAACGCGCATGCACGGCTAGCTTTTCTCACCTCCCAATTTTTTTGTTCTTGTGCCATTGAACTCATTTCTGTCGCTGTTCAACTCAGCTCTTGTGCCACTGAAGGTAACTGCTTTCATTTAACCTACGCAATCTGCGGCATAAATATTTAAATAATTGCGAACAATCTCTACATAAAAGCAGGTATAACGTGGGAGCTTTCGTCGCGGGATGCAAGTGGCAATAAAAAGCTGCGAAACAAGACCAAGAACACGAACGGTAACTTATCATCAACAAGCATCGTTTCATGTTACACGTGAATCATGGGATACACCCTTTGATCTAAAACAATCTTTTAATGCCTCGCTTTTTGTGGAAAATGGAAGTGCTTGCGTGTTACGACTGAACCTGTTTTCTTCAGTACATCTTCCACATTCGGACTCCGCTGCTGTTCCTTCCTCGCGAGTTGGCGGAGTTGGTACCAGAAAACACGTGCAACTCGCACTGGCCGATTGCTGCCAAGAGACTCGCGGGAAATCCCACAGCAAACTCGTCTGCGACCTCCGGCATGCCGTCACTCCCCGAGTGCGACACATGAAATAGCTTCATACCTGTCTGCCAAGTTCCTTATCTCCCCACTGGACTCTGCTGCTCTCGACTGTAAACTCCTACGCGTTTGCTTTATCTTTCACAAACAAAGAAAAAAATTAAGCGATTACGTGCTGTTTGCGGGGTTTGGATACCAGGAATGAATCCAGTTTTTTGTCTTTTACGATAACTGACACCCATTAAATGGGCACTAAGCTACTAGGTGTAAAGGCAAACTTTAGTGTCACAAACGCGCGAGAACGCACGCACACAGATTTATTCACAATAAACCAGCCAGTCCAAACCGCTGGAATTGTATGCACAGATCTAGACATGAATGTGTTCAGACGAAATATCATCTGCGTTAAAGATGCGAAATACAAATTCTGTGTCACACTGCAGTCGTGGCAAGAGTACTAAGTATACGGATTTCGTAGCTCGTGGAACAAAAGAATGTACCTACGCACAAACGAACGCACGCATGGACGAAAGAATGCAACCTCGGACGCACAGATGCACGCATGCGCAAACGAATGAACGAACAAAAAGAAAGATCTGACTGTCCTTCAGGAAGACGGCAGTGGCGTAACACTGCTGCCCGCGGATGTCCCTGGTGTGGGCGTGTGCGTTGAGGTCAGGTTTCCAGTGCTGCCGAAGGTCAGTTACCAGCTAAGAATCAACAGCTCTCTCTCTCTCTCTCTCTCGCACGCACACGCACAAACACACGTAGATGCAGACAATTCACAGAACGTTTGCACGTCACACCGCCGACAGATTGTCTGTACACTACAGGCCAAGGGTCATTAAGCGTGCTGTGTCAACGCGAGGAGATAAATCACACACAGGATTGTCTGCCCATCCGCGTAGCACTGGTGATGGCCGGTGACCTGTCCCTGGAAGCCGCCCCACTCCCACCCCCTGGTACGCACAAAACACATGTACAAAGCTACTGTAAATTATTTTCAAAGCGGGCCCTACCCTCTGTTCACAGACATGGCGTCTGGCCTGGCGCCCTCGTAGGACCCTTGCCCTTCCACAACCCCCACCCCACCCCGGACTAATACAACGACGGCGGGCGAAAATCTGAATTGTAAAGGAGATTCTCTGCTGAGACATCGTCCCAGAGCGGCGAAGGCTTTAGGACACACAAAGAATGCTTCTAACGACCCATTCTTGTAATGCAATAGTCTGACGCCCCGCGCTACGTCGAGGAAAAACGGAGACCGCGGGCTCGACAGAAATGTTAGACGATATTACGTCTAACCTGTACCTCGGTCTGCCAGCGCTGGTGGTGCGACTCGGCAGGATTTAGCCCTCGACAGATTTTCCCAAGCATACACAACCTTCCCAGTTCAGCCTCCGCTACAAAGATCATGGCCGTCTGAAAATGTCATAAAGGAATACAGCTTGGATGAGTGGAACATCGATAAGAATGACTGTAACTAGCCAACATTTGCGTGTTGTTGCTCGCCCGTGCTGAAGACGACGATTGGCAACTGACTGTTGTTTTAGGCGGAAACCCTTTCGCATTGGGAAGATTTCTCACGGGACAACACGTGACTAAACGTTGGCACGCACACAGCTGTCTCATGCGCGTGTTACAGGTGCAGACAACATGCAACCCGCACGGGTCATCGCTGGCTTCGGTCCCTGTGCGTGCTCCAGAAGCCGCCCCAACCCTTCCCGGCACAACAAACTGACGTCCCGTCCCAACTGCACTTCGCGCAAATGTTGAGGTTGGCAAGCAAAGAGTTTGTCAAATCGTTCTCCCGGTGGCACATCAAACAATCCGACAGGACAGGGCGCCAAGTACAGCCGCAAACTCGCGTCGGGAACCAGGTTATCGCTGCAGCCGGGCTGACAACACGAAACCCGTTATAAGACTCCATTCACTTACTTTTTTTCGTTCAGCACCAAAGCAAAGTGTCGATTTCACCTCGCGTTTCTAACATCTGCGTCAATGTCATTTAATTCATTTACCAGCGGCGTCAGTTTCCCTCATCGTTCTTAAATGCTGCGTCAGTTTCACTTCGTTCTTTAAGTACCAGGGCCGGATATCCATCAGACCGACCATACATCATATAGTCGATTGCCATGGTTACGACAGTGACCAGTCTCCCGAGAATTAGGCACAGACGTGACTTGGAGGAGATAGGTCACTACAGATTTCCATTTAAGAGCAAGCATGCGCGCGTCAGTGCGTGCGTGCGTGTGCTGTTGTGGTGTCACACGATCGTTGTAATAGTCGCGGTAAACTGAAGTCAGCGGAGCATGAGTTCTGGTTACATAATGGGGTCTTCTTATGCCCTCTGTTGGATGTGTGTAGCATATAGCGTACGTGTGTAACAGAGAGAGAGAGAGAGAGGGTGGAAGGGGGAGTCGTGTGACTCTTAGCCTCACCATGACAGTATACACGTGCAGTAGTATGTGCAACAAACAGTCCCAGCGGTTTCACATTCAATAACTAGGAGACGTGAATAGCTACAGAGGACTGCTGACTGAATCCCACATAGCGTGCACAGAAGGAAAGCCAACTCATAACGCAACAACACACAAGCCAGACTACAGCGAACGTCAGCTTACTGTCCCTACGAGAAAGGGAGGCTCAGAACAAAATGTCATCACAACCTTGGGCTCTGAAAGATTAGCGGAGCTCGGCTTGCACTTTCGATCTCCGACTGTTTTGATGGCCTTCCCTGAGAGTCTGGCATTCTCTTCTTCCTCTTCATCTTAGCCCTCTTCAGCATTTCCGTCGCCCTCCCATCGCATCAGGAGGGAGGGGGGAGGGAAGAGGGTGCCGTTTTATTGTTTGTGGACAACTGAGAAAAAGTCCTAGCCGTGTTGTACTCTGGTAACAGAAACCGATATAATGCGGATGTTGTATTCCACAGGCCTTTGTTGTAACGCACAATACAGCGAAAGTGAAGCTTTATGTTTCTGGATAACATGCACACTCATGGCTTCCGGTGTGACGAGATATTTCTGTCTCGGTACCAACGCGCAATTGGTAATCGAAACGGTACGAAAGTTGACAGGAAATTCAGTGGAAGAATAATCTTTTGTATGGAAGCACAGATAGGAAAGGAATTCTTACAGTAAGTTTTGATATACGAATGTGAAACCGAAAACTGATCCATAAGGGAATTCGATCGCCTTAACGTTCTAGGTACGCGATTTTAAAAAAAACGGGGGTGGGAGGAACCTCCTAAGTGCACACTTATACCTCTCTACCCCTACTCCCTGAAAATTTCCAGTGAATTCTCGGTTCACGCAAACTCAGGCACCGTCGCACTGCACTATGGGTCTCTGTGAAGACTGCGCACGCTTGTCAAATTTCTCCGCACACCGAAGGCTGGAGAACCCGTAAATCTTCCTATTCCTAGATGAAGCCCTCCAAGTCTGAGATTGCAATCGGACTAGTGCGCGAGCAGGCACGTGCCGTGTACACACGCGCGAGTGCAGGGGGATTGTTTCAACCTGGTGAGAGACAAAAAGATAAGCATCAGACTCTACAGCATTAACCGGCCCCCTTACCTTCCCCCCTCTCCCCCGCCACACACTCGTTTTCTCCAGGCTGAGGGATGCGGTGCGGTGGCTCAGTGGTTTCAATACCTGTCACCAAGACACCGAGTCTCGTTAGTAGGTATGGGTTCAGATCTGGACTTTGGCACAGGGTTTTTTTTCCTGTTTCTGTGTCACCTGTTTACAGGGATGGCCTTGTGGTAGCCAAGAGGTGCGGACTGCCAGCGGACAGGGGTTAACCATGTCCCCTCGATGCATCCACTTAGGGGCGGGTCCTCGTAGTTAACGCGGGGTGTGGTTTCTGCTGTCTCTGTCCTGATTGGCTGATGTATGTAACCATCTCGATGACCACGTGTATGTGAGTGCAATACTGTACAAATGAAAGATTGGAATAAAAGGACTGGTTTAGAACGCCGACTCATCTTTCACCAAATCTCCTTTGAGCGATCTTTTCCCAAATCTGCCCGCGGAAGACCTTTATGCCAAATCTGCGAGGAATACTCTGCCAGAAATCTACCTGTTGGAGACCGGCATATCTTTTGTCACAATCGTCTGCCTACTGGAGATCTGCTGTGGACAGACGGGTAGAGTGGAACTGCTGCTGACGGCTAAGGTTGAGCCTTGCTGCAGAACCAAAGCGTGCCCTTTCTGCTGGACTTACGCGAAGTCTGGGCTCAGAAGCACGTGTCTTGAGTAGACCAGTTGCCTAGCGCAAGGTACTCTTAGGGGGAATTGTGGTGTTCCCCCAAAACTGGTGAGTGACTCTTGCACGTGTTCCTCTGCTGAAGTCTCTACGCTAACCGGGCTAGAGGAAAAACCGCAGAACGTGAAGGAGATTGAGGGACAGCGGTCTGTCACGACTTTTGCGGGTCACTGCTCCAGCCAAGTGACTGTTATTGGAGCAAAACATGTTGTAAAACAAGGAAATCAGACAGGCTAGTGAGCAGGGCAGACAAAACCAACGCTTATGGCATTACTCCTTCATCAAGACACAACACATAACACAAGCAGATAAACAATGTAAAATAAAATATAAAAATGGAGGAAGACAGATGAGGAAAACAAAAGACATCTCCGGTTTAAAATGGTCACCACTTCCAAATTTATGTTTTGCATTTATAATCCACGTTATCTAAAGTTAACAATTAATAGGGAGTGGGATGAACTTTCTCTCCACTCCCTTCCTCATTTTGCCCACTCGCTAGTTGTTGTCACTCTAGACACTAGACAATACAGTGAAACAACTGCGTCTTTGCCAGTGTAGATATATAATTACCATATGCAGAATGGCTTCATGTTTATTCTGCTGGCTTTGTGAATTTCGACCGACGTGACCCATAAGGACCACGAAACAACAAGGCATTTAACGGAATGTGTCAATTAAAATACAGGAAGAAGTCCTTTTACTCCGCAAGATGACAGTATTTTGACGTACAGATGTTATAAAGCACTAGATCACTTACAAGTGCGGGTTGATTATCATACGGGAAGAAGCAACGTTTAGTTCGGCTACTTTCAAAATTATGAGTGATTGTATCAGTACCGTGTAGCAATGCGTCACTGCCAGCGGGCGTTGTAGTGCCGTACAGTAACACGAGTAGTCACGCTTAATCCATGAGCTTATCCATCAGGAATGTGGCTCGGGAAACCAGGTACGATGCCAGAAGCGATGAAAGAGAACACGACACGCAAGGCTCCAGGGCGGGAAGGCTGTCCAATGGCAGAGTGTTGACGATCTGTCTCTGTCTCTCTCGTGCTGTTCTTTATTTTGAACGTGAAACAAGATTAGAGATCAGGTGAGTCCCTGCTTCGACTCATTATATGGTGATTTCTTCTTTCTGAGCAAAACACCTGTATGACTGGTTGCTTGCTTGCTTTTTTGTGGTGGTGGTGGTGGTGTTGGTGGTGGTGGTGGTGAGTCGTCACGTCAAGAAATGTACATGATCACGTTTTCCATCTTCCTGGCGCCCTGCAACAGGCATCCCTTGTACGATGTTTTACCATTCAAAATAAAGTATTAGGCTCGCAGGTAGGTCTTACTGCGTCATATGAAAAGGTAGTTAAAAATAAATCCGCCCGCTTGAAAGACTTCGTCCCGCTTCCAGCAAAAACCTTCAGGAACAATTTTATTCTCACCGAGATCGTGACAAACTTCGGTACCTGCACAGATGGCGGTTGCAGTTGTGACTGCATTTTTCTAGCAGACGACTGGACTAGTGCCTTATTGCTACTTTCGAAAATCAGCTCGAGTTGCAGCGTGTGAATCCGGCGTAAAGAGTCAGCAGTCTCTAGCACCACCCAGCAGAAGTGTGTTGTATTCTGGGATCCGCCGTCACCCAACAACACCGGTCATTTAACTTCTCTCTCTCTCTCTCCCCAACCTCCTGGGAAATCAGCTATGCTTCCATTTCTACCCACAGATTTTCACACATTCACTTTGCCAAACTAGGAATTAGACGAAAGAAAAAATCCACACAGAGACCCTTAATAAATCCAAAGGATATTTTTTCAAGAAATATTAGCAAAGGAAATAACATTTTACTGCGCCAGTTAAAAAAAAACCCTGTCTTCCACCGATCTTATCTTTCGCTACTGGCTCCCACATTCTCTTACAAACACAAGCTGTGTGATATCGAGGAAAGGCCTGGGGCACGGGGCTGTCGTTTATATTTGTAGATTCCACGACAACCAGATTTTCTCAGATTCCGGATGGAGCAGAGTGGAAGTTGTCTTTAGCAATTCCTTCTCTTCCGGTCTCATACTGTCGGACAGCATCTGCAGGGCTGACACCCTCTGCCCCAGGGCACGATATCCGAAACCCGTTCTCTAAAAGCTCCATCCCCCAGCCCACCACACCACACGCGCATGCCCTCTGCCTGAACATCTGATGTCACTTCCCGTTCACCTTGCCCCCGGGGCGCACCTGCAAACAGGGACGCGAACTACAACAGAAGCGAGTTTTGTAAACGCCAGGAACGGCTGCGACTGACGCTGCCATCGGGCGTCGCTTCCAGTCCTCGCACCAGACACTCGACACACGGCTGTAGGTTGGCTGGTGCCGCGCTGCATTAACCGCGCGACTACTGCACGCCGCACAGCCGCTATCATCCACCGCTGTTCCAGCCCTCGCTTCGGTCGCATGAGTGTTTGCTTCTGATCCTCCGCCCATAAATCTCATCCCCCTTCTGGATTTTTTTTTCTTTACGTATGGGCAGGAAATAAGAATGACGGTGCAACCCAGTTATTGTTTTAACGCTTTCCTGTTAGGCTGAGGTTAGCAGCTAATCTACTGCTAATCCAGCGCTGGCAAGTGAGCAGTGTTCGCCCAGCCCCACACAGATACGAAATCTTAGAAGTCTGTAGTGTAATTTTGATCTTCTATCACACGCCAGGAAGTCGGCAACCGCTTGCTGTCAGAGTAGAAAGTAGTTACGCACAGACCTGAGAACGGCGTGACAGGTGAAACAGGCAGTTGGAAGGTGGAAAACGGAGGGAACTTGGGGGGGGGGATATCATCGACGAGAAATAAAATCTACGCAAGAACTGAAATACGTGTTCTAGAGAAACAGAACCAAAGAGAGTCTTAGTACGTCGAGTCTGGAGAGACAAAGAGGGGACGGGAGGGGGCAGACGGGGAGGGGGAAATAAATGATGGGGGGAGGGAGGAAGGGAAAGACAGATGTAAGGAGGGCCAGTAAGTAGGTCGACAGAAAGGGCCTTATGGACTACACGGACAATACCTCCTCACCATCGGATCGCGCTCAGCAGCGGCACTGCCCCCTGGTGGAAGTCTGCTTGTCACTCGTAACGTAAAATCCGGCTTAAAAATGTCACGTAACCCACGACCGTTAAACACTTTTACATACCTGTGACGATATGTGGCTATTACTGTCTCTGTCTCTGAGCTCCAGTTGCCAGGTGTCTGTCAAGTCAAATGGCTGTTCAGTCATTCCTCCTCCTCCTGTCGCTGTTGTTACTCCTCTTTCTATTTCTTTATTTTCTTCTTTTGCTGCTGCTGCTGCTAGTTTGATTGTGAGATCCATTATTTACAATTTATCCAAAGATATTGTTTATGCTAACCCTGAAAAAGAATAACACCCCGGATATTATTAGTCTACATTGCCAAACTGTCAAAAAAAGGTTTGGAAAGGTCGAAAAACTTTGTCTTAACTCAAATTCCACCGCCGAGCAAGTCTTTTGATGGTGGAATGTTTCATTTTACGCCGGCGCCTTAGTGCTTATCAACCCGACTTTGACAGTCTGCTGCAGGGCTCGGGGCTTCACATGTTCGCATGCAGATAGCGGCGGCATCGGCAAGCCAGCGATCTACGATCTGTCCAACACAATTTAACATCACTGATCGCGCCGGGACCTCCCACCGACTGGTTCTGGACAGGAGGGTCTGTTCACTCCCGTGAGACATGTCACAACACGACCTGGTGCATCGGTGCATCTGACGGAACATCAGGGCGGGATGAGGCTGCCAGACAGGCCGACCCCAGCCGTGACTGCTGTAGCTGCATGGAGCTGTGGATCAACACCCGGCCATCTGTTGCCGGCCCTCAGACGTACGGCTGCCTGCTGCGCGCTTTGGCTCCGCAGGCCTGTGGCAAAGTTTGGCCCGCGGAGTCGGGTGACCAGAAGACGGAACCGAGTCAGCTGACCAAACAAGCCGGCAGTGCCCCCTATTTGGTGGTCAAGCATCGCGCTCGCGTTCTTTGCGCGACTGGCTTTGTTTTAATAATAGGCATCACCTGTGGTCGCTTAGAAAACTTGTACAAGTTGTGAGAAACATCTGCAGTCATCTGAGTGCCTGGCTGACTGCACGGACAGACAAACAGACGGACAGCTTAATACTTGCTTCTTTAAAGGTCTGTCGCGCGGATGTCTGGAAATGGGGCGGGGGGGGGATGGAACGTGGCCACGAATGGAGGAACCTTCTTGGCCTGGTGAATACTGTACACTTCCATAATGAACCGCACCGGACTCCTCAGGGAAACAGCAGACGCGCATTGCATATTTGTAGAATTTAAACCAGGAGACAGACGCGTACACATTCGAGACATTTCATATCAGTCTGACTTTTCTGAAACAGTCTGCAAGCGAACCAGATTTCTCCGCAAAAAAATATCCATGTGGGGATAGAACTGAAACATGGGAAACAAATTTAGAAGACCTTATATCAGTCTCTTCTGACGGCAAACACCACTGCGTGGTCTTTATATACCCGCGTCACAACTCTTCGGCTGTCGGGAATCTGTATTATGACAGCTCCATCTAGGGTCGTCTTTAACTGTTCGACAGATGACTAGGCTTTCTTTCTTTCTCCGTTTGGAGCAGGTTTTACAGTTGGAAAGACGAGGCGATTGAGGGCTGGTGTTAAAAACCCAAAGGCGCACATAAAATACAAAAGTTGATAGTGTTTTACGTCAGATTATATGAACCACAGAACAGACACGCACTCATGCAACTCTACCCGGAAATGTAACAAGTTCTTCTTGTCGTCTCATTCATGATGTAACCTGGCCCCCTGCCGCCTCCCCCAATTAACATGCTTTCTACCAAAGCTCCAACATTTTCTACGAGCCAACGTCGTATCTGCTCTCTGGAACCACTGCTGCTCTTGAAGTACGAAAGCTGCTGCAGCTAATGACAGCTAAGAATAGATCTTTTGAGAGCGTGTACGCTTGGAGGACCCTCCATTCGAAGAGGTAAAAGGGAAGAACTCAATTGTGTAGGTGGAGGGCGCGACAGCCATCATGTCACAGCTTTTCAAAGACTGCCGACAGGACTTTAGTTGTTCGGTGTACAGCCAGGACTGAGAACTCGGCCTGATCTGGGCTTGCACCCACCTGCGCGCGCCGAACGAAACAAAATCTACAAGAAAGATAGCGTAGAAGTGCAGGGCGTATTCTGCTGTGTCAGGCTGGGAGGAGAGTGGGTGGGTGGGGGCAAGTTATTCCTCTGTCGTGAGGGCCTTCCTGTCGAGCGCTGACACAGTTTTCCATGCTCAAGTCCTTGGCACAGTCTTGAGCCTAATTGCAGAAAGTCATCTCGGCCTTGTTAAAGTGGCTGCACATAGGTCAGTCGGCGACCACTTTTCTGACCTGAAACGAGATTCATTCACGACACCCGACTCGCTGAATTCCGCCATCGCTTTCTGTACGCTGCAAAGCGCCAGAGCTGTCACAAGGCGTCCTTAAAAGAATTGCACGACCTGTGCAATGACCTCAAACCAAGCGGTGGGGGGAGGGGACCCCGGGAGTATGCCGAAGCTTACACCACCCGATCCTCCTCATTTGGTGTTACCGAGAATGGAATCTATAGTTTTTCTTTTTTTATTTTGTTTATTCTTTTACAATCCAGACTTCCGGCAGAACATAGTTTAACAACGTTATTTGCCCTTGTGGTAACGCCGAAGTCAGTGTGCGCCCACGGGGACAAACATTGTAGGTTCTTTTGCAGGCTTTCTGGTGTTTTCCTGGGTGTCTAAGTTTATGTAGCCTACGATTGTTGATGTGTTGATGTTTCTGTATCGAAATTCGATGCAAGTTTGTCGATGTTTCACCTAACCTTTATGTTTAATGGCAAGTTTCTCAACGTTTTGCTATTCGCGTGTCTTATTTAAACACACGCAACTGTCGGAATTTAAAATGTGCGATTAGGCAGAGGGGGACACTGACATCACAGTAACTATTAAAGTCTTCCTCGCGGGGTAAAGGGAGACTATTAAGCAGTGTACTTCTCACCACTTCTCTTGTCGGTTTGTCAATGTTACTGTCCGGATCCACCAATGCCAGGAACGAAGTCACGCGGCCTTACAACTGCTGGTAGCCTGGTATTTGGTAGCAGCAAGTACCTCAGCACTCGCAGAGGTCGCCCCGCGTGGCCTGACGGTAACCCTAGCAGAAAGAAGTGTGCGGACAGCGCATTCTGTGTTCGGCAGTGCACCGGCAGACGACAAAGTCGCGGAGGCAAAATGATTAGCAACATCCGGGGCACTTAACTGAGGAAGACGGTCTCTTTTTCTTATGCAAGCAGGTCAGGTGTACCGACTGGAACTAATATGCCCTCGACTGTGCGAGGTCAAAGGTCGGATATCGCCCTAAGCGGCAGGGCCCGAGTTGTATTAACTCCCAAATATACACTGCGCGCGCACGCTATCTCTCCCTTGTACACGCACGCACGCACACTCTCTCCCACGCACACGCAAGCACACGCGCGCGCACAAACTTTCTCGCACGCACGCACCCACGCACACGCGCGCGCCCATCCTCCCACCCACCCCCGAGAAAATGGAGGGAGAGAGTGAGAGAAGAAGGGCAAAGCAGTCCCCTGTGCGTAATACAAAAAAAAGGAAGAAAAAGGGAAAACAATGATTTGCAAGCTGGCCACACAGGAAACTTGCGTCCTCAGGTCGCTCGACACACCCGCACGCACGACTGGCGGTTAATTAAGTCGGTGGGAAACGCACCGTTATACTTTATTAAACTACACAAAGCCGCTAGAGACGCCGACACGAATTTTGTGTCCTAAAGTAGGGCGACGCGTCCCAGAAACATACAATCCATCAACGACATCAAGCTCGGCGTCTGCACTGTTAGAATAGCTGAGACTAGCAAAAACCTGATAAACTCTGTGCGTGTGCGCATGCGCAAGAAAGCCAGCCAGACAAAAGGGGGAGAGGCACGCTGGCAATTTTTTTCAAAAGCCGACCGCTTTCTCTCCTTTGCTTCATGAGCAGCCAGAACGTAGCTCAGCTGCTGGCTGATGCACTTCACCTCTCACCTGCTAATTGCGTCATATCCTGTGCGTCGCACTCTATACAAAGCTGTTGTCTTCAGCCTAGGAAGTAGCACAGCACAACAGGTGCAAACTATCCTACCTGCTTTGCGCAAAGCAAAGGAATAGAACTTAAGCGGGACGTTCAAGCGCTAGGAAGGATCTCGGTCGGCACGCCTTGTTACAAGCAATGCTAAAACCTTCGCTGTGCAGCGAGATCCTTGTTACAAGCAATGCTAAAACCTTCGCTGTGCAGCGAGATCCTTGTTACAAGCAATGCTAAAACCTTCGCTGTGCAGCGATATCCTTGTTACAAGCAATGCTAAAACCTTCGCTGTGCAGCGATATCCTTGTTACAAGCAATGCTAAAACGTGCAAGAAAAACAGGTGACTGCCGCTTGGAGTAAATTCTATCTTAAATTTAAAACAAGGGAACTGGACCAAGCTAAGACATGACAAAGACAAAGACAATCTACATGTTTCGGGGCACTACCCCTTCATCAGGACGACACAAAAACGACGAAAAAACGACAACAACGAAAACAGAAGAAAAAGACTTAGCTTCAGTGCTAAAACCTTCGCTGTGCAGCGATATCCTTGTTACAAGCAATGCTGGAACTGTCGCTGTGCTGTGAAATCTTAGTTATAAACACATGAGAGTGCCTTTGTCTCGTGGAGAAATCTGGCCCAGTTTAATACAGAATTGTACTGCTAAACTTTCTTTGGATCTTAGACTAATTTTCGATAAGATTACCAACGCTGTTTTCTTCGTGCTTGGCGTTCTGAATGAGCAACATATAAACTGGCATGCAGAGAACTTTCGAAGCCTGTTTGATCTCAAAACGACCAAGTCTTTGATGGCAGCTGGTAGCACGTAGTCTCCCACCTTACACCTCCCCTCCATCCACCCTAAAGGTCAGCCCTCCCTACTGTCGTGTTTAGGAGAGACAATCTCGCTCTCGTGCCCAAGTTCTCGTGGAATCCTTTGATCTGCTTGATAAACTCTGGCTTGTCTTCCAAAGGTGAATACCTCGGCCCACAGTCTGCCCGCGTGCCTGGCAAGTGGCGCACTCTCAGTCTACTATGGCTACTCACGCATTTCAAGTGACTTCCAAATATTTCACATTATGTTGAGGACATCAACTAAAACTGGAGAATTATACATTACCCATTATCCAGTCTGACGATGACTAAACGTGGACGCACGATTAGTATCACTATATATATATATATCATTGGATTCACATACATCATGTTGCATGAAGGTTACGTTCCACCCACTGAGCAGTCACCCTGACAAACATGCGATTCCGCCTCGAACGTGTGGGCGAAACTGTTCGAATTGCAAACACGTTTTTCCCTCACGCTTTTCTGTCAGTTTGAGGGGGTTGTATACTCCAGCGCAAACAAAAATGTTACCCCTATTTTTCTTAAGACAACTACCGCCAATCTCAAAATATTCCAACTTTCTCAGAGATTTTCCTGCTCATTTTAGTCTCCACCTGCTCAAGTGTCCTCCTCTCTCGTTGCAGTGGCAGCAGCAGCTGATGTCAATGTCTTCTCGATGACCTTTCAGATTTTATTCGCATCATTTTATGGCATTCCCACTTTTCCCACTTACAGCAAATATCGCCGACATGCCCCTAAGGCGTTCCCAGCGACCTCAGTTGACCTTCGCCAGGACAGCACCCTGAACTAGGTCAGACTGGGGTCAGCTCCTTTCGCCAACAGAATGATGTATTGCTGCTACTGCAGGCGCAAAGACCCTTCGCGTTTCCAGCTTTCAACACGGGTGACCAAGGAATACCCCAAAGCCTACCTCCTGCACCTTCCCGCTCCTCACACAGTCTCCCTCGTCTGTTGCCATGACAGCAAGGTGAGGCCACGATAAGGCCGCACGCCCCGCAGGTCTCTCACAGATGATCGCAACTGCGACTAATCTCAACCGCTCCTCGTCGACTCTCCTTAGAGCTGGTTATCTCCCCTTCGAACACACTCCTGATCGCATCCATATAAAGACGATTAATTATTTAAAAGAAGCTTTTACCGTGTTTTCTGGTAAAGCTTTATTTTCCAGCCAAAGCCATCAGCAACCAAACACAAATATGTGGGGAAATATGGTGGTGGATGGGAACGGAAGACTGCATGAAACTGCACACTATTTTCTAAGTTACCTCTCTACTCTCTTTCTCTCTCTTTGTGCGAGTTTTCTCCACGACTTTCGTCTCCACCCCAATGCCCTGCACGATTCCGTCATCTGCTGGCTGCCATCTCCACTTTTCGCTGCAATCAGTGCCTGTAAGGGTCCTCGTGAGCCCCGCACGCGATCTGCAAGTGGTCCGGAAGTGATTTCAACTGCTGCGAACGCCCGCTGCTGATGTCCCAGCCCTTCCAGTTTTTCCCCAAAAAACATAATGAAACGGCAATGAAATCTTGGGAGGGGGGGGAGATGCCACCAAATTAACAGCAGAATGACTCCTAACCCTAACCCGAACGCTCTATGTAACTCTGTCTTCTTCACATCAGTGTATTATCTCGTCGTCTAACGCTGAAAACAAATTAAACTCGCTGCGATGCTTTGTAAAAAGGTACACACTCCCTGTTATAAAGCAGCATATCAGAAAAACGACACCCTTAACATCTCTCCTTTTATAGGTGTATGCTGCAGCCTTCGTGATACTAATCATGAAGGCCATGATTAAAGGGGTACAGCGAACACAATCAGCAAATATAGTAAGCCGTTTCGTCAACATCCTTTAATAAGACAACACAACACTGGATACTGACAGATCTTTTAAAATCCGCAACTTCCGCCGCTTCATTTTTTTCCATTAATGGAGTGCATATCGTTTTAGATCGCAGTGAGGCGACAAACGCAAAATCCAATGTACCCAGTACACACTCTTCATGTTTGCTAAGAACAAGTAGAAGCTTCGAGAAGTGAGTCAACTATCTGCCTACGATGGGGGACCCAATGCATCTCTCTTGTGCTTCTGCAATTTTTCAGCGCTTGATAAGGCTATTGGTGAAACACTTTTAAAAACTCTGACACTAAGATGTATGTGAAACAAGGTACCAAACATCCTGACTCAAAAAGCCCCGTCTAGACCAAAAGTTGTAAGAATACCTGTACGGTATGGTCGTGAAAGAATTTGTTACGTTTCCTGTTACACTAGGCTAAGCGATTAATTCAGTGTTAATCTGGGGCAGATACAGTCTCACAGGCGGCAGGACCAACCACTCAAGCCATTAAGCCTCAGCGGGGTAAAGCTATTTTCGGGAGGTTTGTGAATGCTTTTCACTTCCGTCTCAGACAACTACCCCTACGCCGCCACCCGTGCAACGCCCCAGTAATTTACCCTTCAAGCAGCCAACTCACTGAGGCAATGTAATTTCAGAGGCAAATCGCCCTGCATGTCCGACGAACTAATAAAAACCAGAGGTCTATTTTAGGCTTCAGTCCCCACTGTTTGTCACTCCTCACAAAAGTGTCAACAACCTGCACTGTGTCAGTGGAGGAGGAGCTTGCTCGCGATGTAACGCGGATGAGTACGAAACTATTCACCCCATCGGCTGGTCTGGAAGAGAAACAGACGTTCTGCTGCTGGCGAAAAGCTGCAGCTACTCGATGTTCTGCCAAGCAAAGCACTTCGTGCAGCCAGAAATCTGACGATTTTAGGCTCGAGGGAAAAACAGAACGTTACACAGTCCTCAGGAATGCTGAGCTAAAAACGATCTGTGTGTGTGTGTGTGTGTTTTTAAGCCAGTTGCGAAGTTTCAGGAGAAAAAGAAAAACTACGAGGAGTGTGGTGCTGAAAGCGATGTGTGGTGGTGATGTGGGCAGAGCAGGTGTGTTGGAAGGATATCGTTACTTTTCCTGTTGTTGCAGCCATGAAGGAGAATTCACTGAGCGCGTTGCACATTCCGGCTTAGCGGATCGGCTTGGGAGGCGTGCACCCACTCAGGTGTGGTAACACAACACCTGCGAGGTACATACGATCGGCGTTCGCACCCCACCTTCCGACCTCCCCGTGTTGTCCAGATTATCGCCCTTTACAGGCGGTTGGAAGCAGCGTGGGCCGCCTTACGTAGTGCCCGCCCTTTTGATGTCGGAACAGACAGACGTTATGTTCACCCTCGCCGATCGCTAGGCCCTACCGCCCACAGGCTGACCCTTTCCCTCCCCACACAACACCTCTCAGGTCGTCACGTGCGATCGCAGTTGTTTATTATCTAAGGTTGTTCTTCGCCAGAGATGCAAGTATCAGGGGTCCCAAAACTGCAAGGCTGTGCGTCAAAGGACACAGATTTTTCTTCCTTTTAAATTAAAAATAAACAGCCAATCGTCGTCGTCGTCGTCGTCGTCATCATCATCATCATCTACAACAACAACAACAATTCTAAAATCATGATAATCATCGCTTACCTAGAAATCTCATCTGTGAAACTCGATGCATCAAATTTTATTTCTGTGAACACAGAGATCTCATCTCTGCCAATGATGCTGCTCCACAGTTTTTTCCCCCAACTTTCTCACGCACCCTGGTCAACCTTCTACGCTGTCACATTTTTTTTCTTCTGGGTTCCTGCAAGGCACATTGCTGATAAGCGCCCTTTTCTGAGGATAACTCTTACCCGCTTCCGGTGACGAAATCACACATACCGGCCGCACAATAGTCTTTCAGTCCTCTTGCCACCCCCACGCTCAAAACAAGCAATCAGCACATCGCAAACCCTTAATGAGTTAAACCTCGGGGGTATGTGTTTTCCTCTGGGGCCATAGCACACATTAGATTAAAGCCGAAAAAATGTCTGCAGGGGGCATAGAAGTTGTGTGAGGGCTGCGTTGTGTTGCAGTGAGAAAATTCACGGATCCTGATGTGATCACGCAATAGACTCAATAGACACAGTCCAGCGCTTTACTCACGTAACAGAATACACGGCAAGCGAGAGAGGTTGGGAAGCAGTGTTTGCAGGCTCAGATGTCTTCGGCAAGCATGGCCCTGCCCCTGCCCCTGCCCCTCCGTGGCTATGGCGTCTCCATTTCGTCAAGGCAGAAAACTTGTTAAAACTTGGCAGTGAAGCGCAAGGATTCAAAGCTGACTGGAAGAAAAACGCCAACAAACAAGAACCCACAAGCTGTACGTGGCAATTTTAACATCTCAGTCCAGCAATAAATAAACTTGAACAAGGAACGCCATGGAAGGGCTGCGAGTCTGAACTGTGATCTAATGTTTGTGTCTGGCTCCTATAACGTGGAAATCTGGAGCTGGTTGCATGACTGTAGCATTTGCACCCTCTTTTTCACATGAACATGTGGGTCTATTAGTGTCGCAGGACAAAGATGCCCTACGGCCACGCTGAGGTATGTGGAACTCTCATGCGACGGGCCCCAGTTGCTCTGTTATGTCCTTGCTTTCTTGTGGCGCGTGGGTCGGGAGGACGAACTGCTGCAGAAGCCGACCCCGCCAGGCGTGTCGATCCCCCCCCCACCCCCAACAGCTTAGAACCCCGCGGCAAAGATCAAAGGCCATCGCACAACCTATACGCACGCCAATGCGTCATCTATGATCCACGCCAGGGGCGAGAACAATTCATTCATTCCTGCCAGAATTGCAGAACCAATAATCATGGATCTCTGAGTTTTATTTCTGTGTGGGTGTAGGTGTGCGTGTGCGTGCGCGTGAGCGTGCGCTTACAACCACAAAGCATGGGTTTAGTGCGAATAGTATTTTTTTTTTAGCTTGGTTAAAAGGCATTTTAATGCACAAACAATGAGTAAACTGCAGCGTGCGCATACCTATTTCCTATTTTCTGACAAATTTTGTCTGATTTTCATTGTATTTGTATTCTCCCTTTGATATCACAAACGAAAGGTAGCGATTCTAACAATGCAACAGGACTGTACTGCGTGACGTTCTTATCTTCTGTACATACCTGAAGGTGTATGTGTTGTCACGGCGGGCGGGTACCTTATCTTATTGGACTCGACTTATCCAGAATTACTGGACAACTTGTTTATGGCGATCTTGTAAATGTAGATTTAATTTAGCAATCGTCACCA
>SMGT01006632.1:962036-980269 GCA_004794575.1 Lanistes nyassanus
GATCATAGGCCGGTTTGGCAGTTTGTTTCCCTCTTGCATTGATTTGATTATTTCCTTTGTCTGTTGCACGTGGTATGACGTCATCAGGCAGCGTGTTACCCTAGACACGAGCACTGTGATTCTTTGTAAATATTTTGTAGATATTTGATGTTGTCGAGCCAGTTAGTGTTTTGAAATATATGCTGAATAACAGTTCGCTGCAGTTGAGTGTTTTACGAGGGTGGGGGCTCTTGAGCTAGTAGTGTTTTGCCTGTGAGAGAATGAGCGAGCGTGTCGAAGTATGAGAATCTTTTCCCTCGGAAGATTGCTCTAGTTGTTCACATTATTTCACAGCATCGTCACACTTTGGCTTATAAACCACTGACCTAAAGCAGTAAAGGTTTTGGTGACGATTGCTAAATTAAATCTACATTTACAAGATCGCCATAAACAGTTTGTTCAATAATTCTCAAAAGTCGAAGTCCAATAAGATAAGGTACCCGCCCGCCGTGACACATATGGCTTTCATTTCTCGTCTCTGCATTCCCAATTTCTGAGTTAACCGGAACACGAAATTGCTTCATCCATCACTTTAAAATAGCCTAGAATGGGGCTACTGAGATAGTTCTCCAGAATGCCCCCCCCCCCCCTTTTCCTTTGGTGACTGGTGCTTGCGATCACGTTCTGAAGGACGCGCCCTCCACAATCGAGGTAGGTACCTCTGATGGATTTCGTTACAAGACATCGTCTCGGCGCCCTTAGTTTTATGCTTGTTTGCTAGATAATCGACAACCTTTAGCCCAGTAAGTACACAGAATAATAGTCTTGTGTTCAGGTCTCCTGTGAAGTCCAGAAATCCGCCTTTGTTAGCAGAAGCAATTGCTTGTCAAACTAAATTACTTTTTTCTTTCTGTTTTGCTTTTCTGAAATGGCAGTTTCTATCAAACTAAAGCTAGACACTATTTAAGGGTGCCTTTCTACTGGTGCAGTCACCTATGAAAATTAATTTCCAAAATTATCAATTGAAACTTTGGAGAGGCTCTAATTCCTGTTCGCAAGACCAGTCAATGCTACATGCCTGATATGAGACTTGAAATCTCTTTAACAGTTCGAATCAAACTCAGAATCTAAATCGGCTTGAAAATTTATACAACTTTGAGAATGTGAGTTGTAAGAACTTGAATTATTCTAGAACACTGAACGGTTTTGAGAATGGGAATCGATCTGAGAATTGAAATGCGATCGATCCAAATATGAACACGGCTTTGAGAAAGTAAACCACTTCGAACACAGTCCGAGAGTCTGAACTACTGACTGTGAATCACTTCAAGAATGCGTTTGAGCATGATCTGAGCCAAACGTCAGCTGCTGTCAGCTCAGCAGCCCTTGGCCACCCGCGCGAGTCCACAACAGCAGATGGGTGTAGGCCATCTGGACTTGTCTTAATATGACAGGCCAATAGACGTGGAGGGGCGAGCAAAGATATCCGGTTGCCGAAACTGAGCGTCCCGCGAACACACAAAATTGCAAGCGTCTGCTCGGCAGATGCCGCAGACACACGCCCTGATATGAAAGAGGAGCGCTGCCCCTCAGTTTCCTCGCGATCCGAATTCCGCAGCTTCCACGGCGGAAACGTTTGTATCGACATCAAGGCAAAACTCAACGTGACAAAAAGATTCCCCGGACTTGTGAAGGCATGACAGAGGTGAAAGTGTGCAGATGCTGGGAGACTCTGCCTAGCTTTTAGAACTGTTCTGGAATGGATCCATGTATAGTTTCAGGCAAACAAGGGGGATATATCATACAGACGAAAGAAAACGCAATGTAGCTGCTTTCTGTGGTCTTGTGAACTCTGGCGACAGCTTTCATGACGAAACCCTGTGCCACTCCGTCCTGCTGCCCATGCTAACATCAAAAGATAAAATAACTTTTCGTCTGGCGTGGAGGAAGCCGCCATCCGTAAAGGAGATCAAAGCATCCAGCAAGCAGCCAAACCAACACGCGCGATGGCTGCCACGATAAATGGGAGAAATACAGACCGGTCCCTGCAGAAATCTGCATAGAAGCTATGCTTCTGTCACAAGTCGATCTGTCACAAACGCATCTTTCACAAACCCCTCTGTCACAAGCTGTTACCATAAACCCTTCTGTAATGAATGGTCCACAGACTGTACGCTTTCTTTGAGCCCTTCTGAGAAAGCACAGAACGACGTCACAGAATCAGAGCAATCAGAAGACAAAGCAGTCTGACGACAGAAAGTACACTTCACGCTGCCCCGAAGGCAAAAGCCCACACAAATAATATAATGTATCCATGTATCCATTTCACGGCGAGAATTGCTGGGATCCATCGAAGTGATGATAGGAAGAAGGGAGATAATACGTTGATGACGACAAATAAAAACCAACAACAAAAGAAGCAAGAGAAGGTGGAGGAGTCTGGCAAAACGAAAAATGATCATTGACTAGAATACGACCTTGATGAGAATGATGGGGGGGGGGGAGGGAGGGCACATAAGAAATTCATTCTATTACTTCATTTCTCATCTTCCACGGACTACATCTATACGGCTTACACTCAAGTTTCATTTCTCATGACTTATCTTCTTTCAGTGTTCACGCCAAGCCTGTACCCTTTTATATCTGAATGTATGGCGGTGCTGAATCGCTTTCCGACTGATTTGATTTTGATTGTAAATAGTCTTCGATTAACCTTTTACTTAAAAAAAAACACAAAAGAAATCCAAATGAAGCAACAGCAAGGACGGCGGTCTATCCAAAGTGACTGACCATGGCATTTACACGTTCCTTAATTGAGTGGATAAAATTAAACCAGACGCCTATGTCGTGTAGGGCAGACGTAAACAAATCAACTGGGTCTAAATGTCTGTTGTATGTGTCCTAATCATGGACACTCAAGACTAATGTCCATCCCATGTGCCTTAACTCCACATAGTTAACCCCAGTGTAAGCTCTGCTTGGTGTAAATGTACAATTAAGACTCCATATTGTGTCTGAGCCCTGCACAATAAAATTAAGCGGGAGCTTTATGTATACTGCTCAAAAGAATTGAAATACCAGTGCAAACTGCACGCGCTACGTGACGTCAGAACACAAACCAGTGATCACAGTGAAGCAGACGTGTACCTCATTGGTTAAAGTAACGACCAGCAACACATTTAGCAGGTTAGACTAGTTAGGTTATTTTCATTGCCACAGCGAGATTCCTTGCCGTGAATGAAACAACGCAAAAGTCAGAGCAGGTGCAGCACAGAATTACCACCTCGGTGGTCTAGTGGTTAAGGCGTCCGCTTCCGAGGCGGGAGGTCAGTGGTTCGCAACTCGGCAGCTGCCCTGCAAGACGCCAGGCACTAAAAGGAACAGTACTAGGACTGGTTGGCCCTGTGTCAGTTTGTCAAGTTGACTGGGTGGAACTGAGGCCCGTGTTGCGACACGTAAACTTTGTCTAAGCAAAACCGCCCTGACAGGCACATAACTTGCGACTGGACGTTAAGCACAAAATAATCAACGTCAAAATGTGTCATTTGAGGGATCGCCTTCCAAAAGTATCAGGAAGCTGCAGGAAGGTGATTTCCACGCACACTGGCGTTCACGAAACAAGATGCATCCAAATGTACGGATGTGTTCTTGCAAATTACGCACGTCCGTGACCTGCCTGCCAAAGTCCAGCTGGTCTTTCAATTCTCTTGAGCGGTATAGTTAAGGTAAATAAACTTCAGGTAAGACCTTGTGATGCTGTTTAACACCTGCCTAATGACTCATTTCCCTTTAACCCTAAGTTTTAAAATTGCATTATAATGTACACAGATGGTAAGCTTTAGCCCCTTCTAAGATCTTTTGGAAGCTGTAAACCTTTGTTAAGAGTATAACCACCCTGACTGAACACCTTACTGCGTCACACCTGGAGGTGGCAGTACGTACTGGAAAACCCGTAAATACCGGTACGGTCTTAAAACAATACGTTATACCGCAAGGGATATAATCAGGTTAATAATAACATATCTTTATCGAAGAAAAACATACAGAAAATGTGCCACACAATTACCCATTGTCAGTCAAATCACCAGCAGTGATTTGGGGGAACAGGAATTTTTACTTTCAATATTAGATCAACCCTAGGTCCCAATGACCAGCTGTTCACTAGTGTTGTACAGTGCGATATGTTATAATGTTCATATTATTATACCTACCATTTGCAAAATTATTGCTGTTTATTCATAAAAGTTCATTATCAAACCCTTCTTTGGCAATATAAGATATGCAGAACAACCAGGATGACGTATGTCACCAAGAGCCAAATCAGTAGCGGCTACCCAAGCGCAATACCAAGAAGTCGAGTAGGTGAACGTCACTCACAATGCCACATACCATACATGGAATACTGCATGCTCTGTACTCCAAAACTCTAGGCAAAAAAGCCGTTTACATGACAAGAAAACGATCGAAGGGATATCTGGGACGCATGGTGATTTTCCGAATGAGAGACTTCGTCGAAATTATCTCCCCTGCGACCGCTACGCGTCGCTGTCACGAGTGGCGCTTCCCTCTGTACAAAAGGACCAATCATATTTCACTTGTTGACTCGACTTTCGTTTAATAGAAAATATCGAATTTGGAGACATAAACCCTGCTCGACTTCGAGGTGAGTGCAAGACGCGAGGAGCAAAAGTTGATGGACGAAAACGAGAGGCTGAAAGGTAAGTTGGGATTTTGGAAGTGACGATGCACTATAGCCGGCATATCCAGTCACCTAGACAGTAGGTTCTCTTTGCGAGTCAGATGACGAGCTAATGTGTAGTAAAATTATGAATCACGGCCAAAAAAGTAAATGCGTTGCATTTTTTTCATATTTGTAACTTTTGTCAATGACACTGTTTATTGCCCCCTAAAATAAAGACAACAGAACATGGCTGTGCTATGATAAACAAGTGACTAGTGCTACTCAGCAAATTCACAATGTGTAAAACTGCAAACATAAAGAAATTTATGTGGATTGCAGTAAATGGCTAAAAAGTAAAACCCACTAGTTCAAACACTGCTCCACGCCCATTATATCTGGCAATGTCTACAGAATTCTATCCCAGAAGCATATTATGTGGAAAATATGTAGACCTAAGTAAAGCTATGGTGCAGGAGAAAATTAAGAGTATGTGGCTAAGCTGATACTGGCTTACTGATATGCTGACTTAATACTGACAGACACAGACATGCTGCAGTTTAAAATATTTCTCTCTCCTGATGTGCTGTCAATGGAAGCATGTGTAACATACAGGTGTAGAACATAAGCCTTTTATACATATATACCTATATTTCTACATAATGCCAGTAAATGCAGATGCAGTGTACAGTGTTTGTGCGTGGTCTGTACAGTTGCGCATGGTTACAAATTGTTAGACTAGTACATCTTATTCACTAACTCTTACGTATAAGTTGCATACTGAGATAAGAATGAATCAAAGCAACCTTTTTTCTATGTCGAGTTCAGAATGGAAGCTTATGGACGTAATGCCAATTTTGGCCATTCAGCTGCATTGGTAGGGCCAGAATTCAACACGAAGATCCCTCACCTCACCACATACACGGACATAAATCTAGATTCACCCCTACCACCTCTCTACACAAACACTTCACAATCATCTTCATGCTTTGGATGCCTCTGTCAAACAGCTGAGCAAGGACTTGTATTCGGAGAGGTTCCTAGTTTACTGCAGATGGGCCCAACATAATCATTTTTGTTAGGCCCAAATGCCACGCCCAAATGAAGGCAGAGGTGACCTACCCAGCTGATGTGGAACTGGATAGGAATGGAGTGGTTCTAGCTGCCCAGTGTGAATGTGAATGTGAATGTGCAGCAGGAATGGGACCAGATGGACACCGCAAGCGTGTTGTAGCAGTGCTATACGGCTTAACTGTTTACAAACAGTCGGAGGAATGAAGACAAAGTAGACATGAACACACGAGTCTTCTATGTGTGGCGTGTTCTTCGCCTGCTGTGGACCTCTCAACAGACACAGGCGAACACACATGAACGTGAGATCATACCCGACATGCCACACATGTGGCAAGTCATTCTAAAACAACTACAACCTCAAAATCCACATGAGAACACATATTGGCAAACGTCCACACACGTGTGACACGTGGTAAAATATTCAGTCAGAAAATATTCCTCACTACTCACATGAGAACACATATTGGCAAACGTCCACACACGTGTGACACGTGGTAAAACATTCCATCAGAAAATATTCCTCACTACTCACATGGGAAAACACATACTGGCAAACGTCCACACACGTGTGACACGTGGTAAAATATTCAGTCAGAAAATATTTCTCACTACTCACATGAGAACACATATTGGCAAACGTCCACACACGTGTGACACGTGGTAAAACATTCCATCAGAAAATATTCCTCACTACTCACATGAGAACACATACTGGCAAACGTCCACACACGTGTGACACATGTGGTAAAACATTTACACGCCCAAACAGCCTTATTAGACACAAGAAAACATATACTGCCCGCAGTCTCTACAAATACGTCACACAAAGTGCTTCCCTCAGCAGACATTACAACATGCTGTGATAACCATCACTATGAATCTCTCACGTGTCAAGTCCTTTTCGTACACAGTTTGGGAACTAACAGCGCACCTCAAAACTAACCCTAACCATCGTTCGTACCAATGATCGACAAGTGCTGTAACTTAAAAAAAAAAACCCCACCAAAGAGTATCACTGCAACAGGGGGAAGAAGACTCCCCTGACAGTTTACAACAGACTAAATCCGTCTGGAACGCTCTCATCCGGAAATACGACCGTTAGCAGGAGTGTAGGTAAAATCTGTCTCCAGTGCACCCAACTCTCACACTAGCAGTCACCCGGCGATATTGAACCGGAAAAGAAATGAGACTGGTGGGATTTGTTTAACACAGTTCTTCCAGATTTATTGACTGACGAAAGAGTCATCCGTTTCTACAATGCTATTTTTTTCGCAATTTATCTGAAAGCGAAAGGACTACTTTATGAAAAGTGTAGTTGTGCAAAGAAATTATATAATACATTGTGATGATTGCGGATATCGCTGGAGCGAAGTATCTTGTGTCTGGACATGAGAATAACATCCAGTTATAAGAGCAGAGGCAAGAAAGCTAGCGTGGGCACGTGTACGCACACGCAGACAGAGATACACATAAACGCCTGCAACCACAAGCTCGCACGCATACCATAAGAGAAGGAGAGACAGCAGGAGGCGAGAGAGATTATTAAATATGAATTAGAAATGTCATTCTTCCGTCTTCAGCCCAAGGAGCCCTAATCAAACTATATGTTGAGAGAACCAGAAATAGTGCAAACTGCTGCGAACTAGGTTCTCCCACTTTCTGTGCACAGCAGTGATGGTTTGGGAACAGGCAATTCCTGGCACTTTTGCAAGATCCAGCTTATACAGTGAGCCCATGAAGAGTTTGCGCGGGACGTACATAACGTTTCTGAAAAGAACTTTACCCCAAACAATGGACAGAGAAAAGTGGTGTGCTTCGTGTTCGACCAAAGAAATTGTTTAAGTTAAGATGGCATTCAGCGAAAGTGTTTCAGGTTTAACAGCCCTGCTTATGTTTCATGGTGCGTGAAACTGTGTTCACACTAAAAAAGGAAACGCGCGTAGGCCTGTATCTCGGGGAAAAGCTGGTGGGTAAATCTTGAAGGAGAGATTAGCCGTTTGTTGAACTTTTAACAGAATAAAACGATAAAAAATAAAGTATAGGGAGTGAGTACACTTTTTATCTACGTATAATTTGTACGGACTGCGAGGGAAACGGGGTGGTGGGATGGTGGTGGAGAGGACTGTACATTAATATCCTCAAAATGATTTTCTGTCAACCATTTCTGAAATAAAACCCTGCTCGTGCTTTTTTCCTTTTCTTGCCAGTTATTTGGATGCTTGAGAACGTGCCTATTTGTGTGTGCGTGAGCATGCTTATTTGTGTGTGCATGTGAATCGACCTGTGGTTTCTTGCCCATTCTCTAGTAAGTGCGTGTAGGTGTAGCGTGTGTGCGTGTGTGTTAGGGGGCCTGCGGTGAATGGGATTCTGAAAGGTCTCGTAGGCAGAGACCAGTTTTAAAAGTCTGCAAGTTTGCAAAGTCGACGAAGTTTTTGCTTTGAAGAAACCCTGCTTGGCTTTACATCAGGTATACCTGTATACCGACATAAAATACCGGTATGGCACTGAAATACCCAACTGCGTACCGGTACCGGTGCCCAGCTCTAGTCACACCTGACCTAAGAGTTACCTGCCTACGCGCTAACTGGGTTAGCGAGTTTGATTTCGCAATTCCAGGTCTTGTGCGGACTTCCAGATCCTGCCATGCAGTTGGTGAGGCATTGGTTTGTTCTCTCGACCATGCGAGGTCACGAGCGCGTAATTGCCTCATGACATCTCGGCCCGTGCCGAGGCAAACAAATCTTATCTCCCGGTGTCTTAAATTGTGACCGTTGTTCGCGCCGCGTGTCTCGGAGTAAACGCGAGACGTGATGAAATAAGTCTGAAATTAGAAAGTGTCACCAATATGCAACGGCTTGTTAAAGTGCCACCCTGCTTGTATCCTGTCTGCTAAAAATAACACCACAATTTAAATAGGACGACGTGTACGCTTTAAATGCGAAATAATCAAAAATTGTTTGGATTCGCTCAAGGTGATGCTTGAATATGGGTATTCAATTTCCTCACTCAATTACTTGAGCTGAAAAAAATATTTCATCAGGTACTAGAGCTTGTCTATGCATGTCTCACTGTTATGCACAGAGCTCGAAACAAGGGGTGGAGGAGGGGGCGGTGGAAAAAAAACATTGTGCTCTCACCAAACAACACCCACAAGGAAGTTGGGAGCAGAGAGACAAAGATAAGGGATCGGGGGTTGGGGGGAGTGGGGGACAGATTCAATGAGTGAGCGAACGACTAAGGGAAGAAGATAGTAGGGAAGGAGAAAGGAACAGTTAGAAAGTGATTTACGCAAATACGAGACAAAATGAAAGCAAAACCCGAGAGGATTTGTTACTGGTTAGACATCTTTGCCCCGGAGAGCTATTGATCTGAAGAACACAATCCTTCCCCCACCCTTCCACCCTTCCCAATACCTGGAGAGATCTCAGACAAGGCCATTAAGGCTCTGGAAAACAGTCAGGCAACATTACTCTTTCAAAACCTTGCTAATTAGATAATGACTTGGGTAATGACCCTCTCTTCCCGCGACCGCGGGTTGGGAGCTGGAATTCAAAACATTTGCACGGCTATTGCCAGTGACACGCCTGTAACCAAGTCGTCCTTTTTTTTCGCTCCTTTTCCTCTTTTCGCTGATCATCGTGCTTGCTTGAACTGCTTTCATTTACACGAAAGTCACTGTTCTTGTTTATTCGCGATGCACACAACGCTGCACAATGCTGTATGCACTTTTTTATTATTGTAAAAAAAAGCCGAGCCAGTCAAAGGACGATCTCTGTTTCGTCGGTTTTTTTTCGGGGGCGGGTGGGTCTCAGGAAAAGGAGGATGTTTTGGGAGGGGGGTTTAAGGGGCAGATAAGGGCTGGGGATTATGGGGTAGGGGTCAAGAAGGGTGGGGCTTAACTAAGTGCCGATGGGTATAGGGTTGGGGGGGTATTTCTGCATACCGTTTACGTCATGTTTGTTGAAAAATGTTGTGCTGTCTTAAACTTTTGGCCACGACTGTACAATGGTATAGTTATAGAATTAACTCTATAGTTAAAGAATTAATTACATAGTTAATGAGTAAAATCTATAACTATAGAATGCAGTTCTTTAATTATAGAATACAATTCTTTATATACCATGAGCATTAATCCCATTCCCCTCTTGGCGCCCCATATCAAGTCACGTCTTCCATGGGTTTCCAGATTTAAAAAATAAAATGCTCTCCCAAGAAACTGCAAAACATACCCAGAGGGATAAAATGGTTCTGCAGAAAGAAAATATATATTAAGGTATTATTTCACAGAGCACTGTACTGGGCGTCAAATGACGTCAAATGAGTTTGTCGTCTAGACTTCCTACACTTAAAGAGCATGGCGGAAGGGAGTTATATACCTTTAAAAAAAAACCAATACAACGCACAGCGCCAACAAAAGACGATGTTTTTGTTTGAGTCCGAGGAAATGGTCAAAGCGCTGACTCGAAATGGGTTTACATAGGGTTGAATGTAGCGTCTGTATAGTTCTGGTATCGGACCTGTGTGGCTGCTGCGGATGTTGTGTTCAAGCCAACCCATGAATAAGTACTTCTCGCCACTGACTTGTGCTCACTATTTCCCATCCTCTGTCTCCCTTTCCGACATTTGCTTCCTGTGCATCGACCGTGCATGATCGGCGTCCTTGTCAGCTAAGTGATTTTTGTTATCTGTACTTGTTTCTACGTTCAGCCAGTCCGGAGGAACAGACGAAGACATCGAGGCTAGGATTAAGAAAGGGAGACAAACCTTTGCCACCCTCCGCCCAGCCTGGAAGCCAGCCATCTCCACCAGGACCAAACTCTTGGTTTTGGGGCTCAAATGTAAAATCTGTTCTCATGTATGGGTCAGAAACATGGAGAGTCACCAGCAAGTTCCAAAAAGATTCTTTATCAACAAATGCCTCCGACAGATCCTCCACGTCAAGTGGTTTGACACAGAGCCAGACACTGACCTGTGGACAAGGGGAACCAGGAGTAAGTGTCAATCCAGGTCAGGAGAAGATAATGGCGATGGGTCGGACACGAACTGCGGGAAGAGGCTTCAAACGTAACTCGGCAGCAGCTCGACTGGAACTGGGACGCCCTGGAGACCTGGAGACGAAGCCTAATGGCAGAACTCGAAGCCGTCAAACCTGTCTAGAAAATCTAGAAAAGGAACAAAAAGGATCACCAGGGACCGCAGGAAGTGGGAGACAACTGTCGATCCCCAATGTTTCACAAAAAGGAAACAGTTTTAAACAAACTAAACATGGATTTCAAGCATAGTTTGTCACCCCTCCTCCCAGCATCCGTATCGCGATGCGGACGTGCAGTGCAGTGTGAAGATTAGAAGCATTCGATGTGTCGTCAAGACGTGGGAGCCAGCGATTGGCCTGAAACCTGCAAGTCACTTTTTTCTGTCTCCTTCAGAGCTGTGTTGCGGGGCCGGACTCCTGGTAAAAGTATTATTTATTTATGTATGTATTTATTTATTTATAGCAGATTTAAACAGGAAAACCAAAGTTTTTCTCCTGACTGCTTCTGCAAGCATCACCCGACTTAATCTAGATGCAATGACGATATAGCGATAAATATAATTTAGCATCGTTCCTGAGAAACCAGGAACTTTGTGAACCGAAATGATGGAACGAGGGAAAGGGGACATAACCACAGCAGGTGACCCACGGCCACCAGTACACTGAAGGTGCATTAAGACATTAATGATATAGGACGACAATTTTAATAAAAGCGTCTTCAACTAATGTGGGGTTTGCACGGCTCGATGAAGTTCGACGAATGCAGCATAAGAGTCTATGCGTCTGTAACAAAATATAATTTGGTTTCGTAAATTGGATCTAATATTCTCTACAGACGCACTTTTGCACTAAAGGCTCCGGAGGTGTGCGTAAGCTTTTTGTCTTTTTTGGAAGAGAATTCTCATCGAAATGAGACTAATTGCTTGATGCACGCGGTTTTATGAGTTCTTTACGACTGCTTTAGTCCGACTTGGTCGAGCCGTGTAAGCCCCGCCTAGACGCGCGCTTCTGTAAGTAATCCCGCCGACCTTGTGCTGAGGTCAAAGTGCGTACCTAGGAAGTAAATATCGCTGCCTCCGAGATTACTTTCCTTCCCTTTTATAGCCACGACCCAAGGGCACTAAACGTCGGATTGTTCCAGGGGGGTGATAAATAAAGGAACGCGGTGACCACTACTAGTGGACGTGGCTGCTAAAGGGTATTGACCGCTGGATCAGACAGGACAGTACCTGGGACGCTGGGGGTCACAAAGGGGGAACAATCGACTAGAATGCATTACCCGCTTGAGGAGAACTGATCGCTAAAGTTATTAAGCCGACAGAACCAATAGGACTGCATTTATCGTCAGACCGAAGTGGACAGCCGAACTAGTATTGACTTGTAGAACTGGCTGGCTCGCGCCTTGGCTACTGAACGTAATGGTTATACCAAGCGGCGCAGAAGGCTGCCCAGGAGAAACAAGACTAGAGATGCCAGGAAATTAGGCCGTTGCTTCCAGACAGTCATCTGTGATGAACGTGTCTGTCTGCGATCTTTTTTAGGCGCCCTGTGCGTCCCCGCTGTCGGGCCCAACACTAAGACACCGAGACAAGTGTGTAGCAATCTGGCCTGTGGCCGCCCCGACTTCTCGTCTACTTGATGGTTTATGCACAGTCAGCGGAACAGAGTGCGTTCAGCAATTGGACTTCTGGATGTACAGGAAGAAGCCAGGTCATCCAGAGGGGAAGCAATAAAAGGGGATCAGGCCTCTGAGAGCGTCCGCTACACCTGCCAGGCTGTAGCCGATCCACAGAGTGCAGGTTAAAATTTACAGACTATTTTTTTCCACCGCCATTCTTCTCTGCCGTTTCGCGCCGGGATTACGTTCCCACACTATCAAAAAAAAAAAAAAAATAAAATAAAATAAACAACCCAAAAAGCAGTCCATTTTTTAAAACTGTGATCCACAAATTCATAAGAGATTTCAACCGATTCATTTTGTATTTAATGCATGGTCTCAGGCGCACAGAGTTTCTTTTCCTGTCTTCTTAAATTGTAATTATATGCCAATAATACAGTACATTAAGGACACACAGCACGCAGCAAACAGCCCCACACATCGTTTCCAACATAAACAGTCACGCAGCATGCAGCAAGTACATACAACACACTCAAGATCTCTCTCCCCACTTCCCGAAACTTGAAGATGTGCCAGCGAACACATTCCTCAAAATGTTTGATTCCCAGATAGCTCCAATACTTACCTATGGCTATGAAATCTGGGGTTTGCAAAGATACGATGTAGTCGAAAAAGTAGACGTTTGGTGCAAGCGGTTTCTTAATCTCGGCACCCAGACGCCGAGCAAAGTACTCGGTCGCCACTATGACATGTAACGTCCACAGTCCGCTGTATACAATACTGGCTCCGTCTGCTGTGTATGCAGGACGATAGACTACCCAAAAAGGCCTATAATATGTTGTATTATCTGCAAGAAGGTGGGAAAATTATCTGGGCTTTTTTTTGTAAAGGAAATCCTTTGTGTAATGGATTTGGGTATGTGTGGTTACAGCATGGTGTTTTCAAAAAAAACATGTTCATAAGAACTTTTCGACAGCACCTAGTCGACTGTTTCCAGCAAACAGGCATAGTGACATGTCTACGAGCCAAAGACTAGACTTTTATTACAGTTTTAGAAGCTATGTGCAGCCAGATCGATATCTAGATATTTTAAAGATGCGTTGTTTTAGAGATGCATATATTGGGACATCCCCAATTAAAGTACATCAGCTCCGCTGTAGAGATGATATATCACCTAACCAGCTGGTCTGTCCTCAATGTAAAGCAGCGATTGAAAACGAGGAACACGTGTTGTTTGATTGTGCTGCATATAGCGACATCAGATCCAAAGTGGATGTACTTAAATGTAGAGCCCCATACAGGCAGGGAACTGATGATGTCGCGCACGTATTGGCAGATAATACAGAGGCAACTGTTAAGCAAATTGCACGACATCTGTATCAAATATTCAAAAGAAGAAATGAATGAATACCGTAGTGATCACTATTATAATGGCAGATGTATGGCTTACATGTATATTCTATCTTAAATTTAAGTTTTAAATTTAAGATAGAATTTACTCCAAGCGGCAGTCACCTGTTTTTCTTACATGTATATCATTATGTACATACTCTTGTATTTGATAACTGGATGTTTGTTGTGTACTCCCCCTTGAAACAAACCTGTGAGGTTTTTTCAATAGTGTCGATGTCGATGTCTCCCCCCTCCCCTTTCCTCTCTCTCCATGGAAACAGGATCCCATCTTTTCCTAGTTCTGTCAAATTACTTTGTTATAAATACTTTCTAAATAGTGTATCACACTGTTCATAACTACTGTCTTTATCTCCCGTCACAGTGTACATTTTGTCCTTAGGTACCATCCGGGCATAAGACACACAGTTTCTATACTGCTTCCAAAGTCTTTCATTCTTTAAGAAAAATAAATAAATAGTCATTGACCTTCTCGGCAATCTTTGTTCTGCTGACCGTAAAAGGAAGGGATATTTCTGTCCATTTTAACCCTGGGAAACATCAATTTCTAAAATCATCGAAATTCACAAACAAAACCATTACATGCAAGCAAACTGAAAGAAAAAGCCCACAAAAGTTCAGACGTCTTATGTCTACTTGAATCTTGCCCTGCCGCCTCACATTTCAGCTGGAATTTCTTTTCCATCACCTCCCCATCCCACTAACAAGTCTACTTTGACTGCTATTCAATTAGAATAAAACTCGAATGTCGGCAGCAAGAAAATGTAGGCCCCAGATTTAAGAAATGTAAGAGGTCCGCGTGTGGCTTTCCTCCGTTGTTGTTCATGCAAAGAAAAGTCAGGTGGAACTCAATGAGAAAACGTCACGCACACAAGCAGTATCATAGCGCAACATATTGCTGTGTAGGGTTATCTAGGGAAAGCTTTTTACAAGAAAAACAGGCAGGATTCGTACCTTACCCCCACTTAATCTCTCCCTCCCCCTCCCTCCTTCACTCAGGCACGCACGCACGCACGCACAGAGGCAAAGTACAGCGACATTACTCTGGGAGAACATCACTCTTGTACACACGACTCTAACGCAGGAGAGTATTCAGGTTTTATGCTTCTTTAAAATATCTTTTTTGTGTGTCGGTTTGTATCGGCGTTTCGTCTAAGATGACAGATCTGTAGCAGGAGTGAGTAAGACCACAAAGTTCAAACCACTTAAAGCAAAGAAAGAAAGAGAAAGAAAGAAAGGAAGGAAGGCAGAATTATTTTTAAACGTTTTTTCCTGGAGAAGGGTGGGGGTGATATTGCTTTACTGGAGCAAACGCTGCAGCTGTGACGTCATAACATCTCAGGTCAACACGACCTGCACTATTCGTTCCCCTCGCACAAAAATGGCGCAACCCATGACTAGGAGACAACAGAAGTTGAGGAAACACATTCACACAGATGTTCGCTACCCCCTGTCTGCTGTCATGCCATTGCCAACTGCATTTTACAGACAGCCTTACGCAACAGACACCGAAGGGTGTGCTTTTCACACTTGCGAAACAGGCAGGAGTTGCAGGAACACAGAGAGACAGTCCACAAGACATTCGCAAGACAGTCCACATTGCAGGCAGCAACCACCATTACAAACCTACGGACTCACACTCCTACCTTGACTTCCACTCATCTCACCCACCCTCCACCCTGCACAGCATACCCTACTCGCAGTTTCTGAGACTCCGCAGATTATGCTCCAATGACACCGACTTCCTTGAACAATCCGACAGAATGGTAGATTTTGTCCTCGCTCGCAACTATCCTCCCAAACTTGTGCACTCTGCTAGACAGAAAATTGCCGCTACACCACGCGCACTCACACTCCAACCCTCCCACCACCCCAGACACACGGAGCCTCGGCCGATCGCTGTCTTGACCCACCACCCCCACAACCTACCAGTACGTAGGATCCTCTTTTCCAACTGGCACTTTTTGTCTAAATCTGAGCCCCACCTCTTCACAAAAAACCCCCACCCTCCTAGCATCTCGGCGGGATAAGAACCTGCGAGATCTACTAGTACGTTCTTTTAAACTCAACCGACCACCCCCCTCCCTCCTTCCTGCGGCTCCACCCCGTGCAATGTCCCCCGCTGCCACACTTGCCCCTACCTAAACACTGCCACAACACTCCACACTCCCAACACCACTTTTGTCATCAAACGCAACTTCACCTGCACCAACAGCAACATCGTCTACGCCATCACATGCACCCTCTGTCCCACTTTATTCTACATCGGTGAGACAGAACGCACACTCAACACCCGCTTCACAGAACATCTGGCTGACACCAAACACCGCAGAAACACACCAGTTGCACGTCACTTCAGCACACCCCCACACACAGCCGACAACATGAGGGTCTGTGGTATCTGGAAAATAATGGGCGACTCCACTGACCGCAAGAATATGGAATCCTACTTCATTACCCATTTTGGTACCATGGCACCCACTGGTCTCAACCTCAAACACTGATCCTCCCCCTCATTAACCCCCTCACCCCTCCGTCTCTCTTTTACTTTTTCTCTCTCCCCCGCCCACTCTCAACCCCCACCCCCACCCTTCTCTACCCTTTCCTACCCGCCTTGCGATTGGCTGCCCCTCTTTAACCCCTCTTACTCATTGTCCCTTGGTCATTCTCCTGCCATGCAGCCCACTCGCTGCATCTACTGCAGCTAAGTCTTTTCCTTTTTCGTTTTTTCGTCGTTTTTGTGTCGTCCTGATGAAGGGGTAGTGCCCCGAAACATGTAGATTGTCTTCGTCTTTGTCCTTTTTTTTTTAGCTTGGTCCAGTTCCCTTTTTTTAAATTTAACCTTTTCTGGATCAACCAGAGAAAGTCGTATACTGCACAAAACCGGCCACTTTCGTAGGTCGTTGGTCGGGTAAGGAGGGAGTCGTAAATGGGAGGTCGTTTATATAGTAAATGGTCTCCGTCGTATGCTGGAGGAGGTCGTATATGGGAAGGTCTTATAAGGGAGGTTTTACTGGAGTCCGTAGGTCTATAAAGAACTCAGACCGTGGGCTATAGGTCTACAAAGATTTATTTTCGCTGCTCGACAACTGCAAGTGCCCCATGTGTAGAACGAGTGTCGACTCGTATTCCTTTTAATACAATGGTGGCACCTAGAACAGGCATGTGGAAACTCCGTCAGCCGCCTAACGCGAACGACGCGATCCCTTTGCCCAGTATTATGAGGGCTACCGGCTTCCGGTCGCCTACAGTTGGAGGCACTACAAGGGATGTCACCGAGAAGAACGTACTTCTTTGCTCGTGACTGCTGTGAGGCCATATGACATCCCCTGGAGCGCCTTTCATCCACAGGCAAACGGACTGCCCGTAGTTCTCACAATACTGGCAACAGATTTGGAAAGACTGCATCAGCCAGGCGCTTGCGATAGAGCTCACGTTAGCGGATGTTCCAGGCAGTTTTATTTTTAGGCCCCAGAAGGACCCAATACTTTTCCCAAAAGGGTCCATCTTTTACGAGTTATCAAAATTTCTTAAAAACCTTTTCGAAAATATTTTTGTAAATTACATATAATTTGAAAATAATGCCAATAAGACTTTCGAAATATAACCAATAAGGGGAGGTAATAAACATACATAGCTGATGTGAACTGGGTGGTGAACTCACAGCGAACTTTTGAACGTTTTAACATGAACACAGACGTAAAAGCTAATTTGATTTCCCTGTCGCACGTGCCTCAGGCATTCAGGATTCACATAGTTCACGCTCAGGTCATGGGGTTGCAGCGTGTCACCTGTAAATCTTCTTACGTGCACACAGCCTGTGGGGAGGCGGAGGACTTCCCCTAATGGCCTGCAATGTTTTAGGACAGCCTCTAAGCTGGGGAAATATGGATGGGGAGGGAAATTCAAAAAAATTATTTAAAAAATTCAAACTAATGTGAAAGGATTAAAACTTTTCATGAAAATTACTATGGACATCTCCCTGGACATCAACTGTGTATGATCAGCGTCATTGTCAGCTAAGTTATCTTTATTTGTTGTTATCTGTCTGTTTGTGCCGTGCTGAAGAAGGGGTCATGCCCCGAAACGTTGACTTGTTGTCTAACTTTTGCTTGGCTAAGTTCCTTTTGTTGTACCAAAATAATTTTAGATAAGAATAGACAGGAAGAGAACAATTTTTTAGTGTAGACATGTAGCAAGTAATCCTAGAAAAGACATCCAAAATCTGCAGTCTGAGAGCAGACATTCGCAAGACGCCAGACACAGAACCATTGAAGAAAAGAAATGCCATACATTCCTTAATAGCCATTGACAACAATACAACAGGAAGTCTTTCGAATCTCAAGTCCATTTTCAAGTTACATGAAAAAAATATGTTTTGGTGCAGAAAAAAAGATTTTGTGTAGTGCAAAATACTTTTTCTCGAAACGGGGGGGGGGGGG
>SMGT01006632.1:983740-998293 GCA_004794575.1 Lanistes nyassanus
GGGGGAATGAAAGCTCGAGATATTTGGCCACAATGTCTGAGAAAGACTTTCCGCGATCCTGCCATCCCCATGTGTCAGCTGAGTGACAGCTGTAGACAGATAAGCGTTCATCTTTAGCCTAGCGATCAACCTGCGCATATATATACACAGCAGACTACTTGGGTATGGAGGTCGTTGTAATGGAAGGGGGTGTCCCTTTTTTTGGCTGCGATGAGCACATGAATTCACGCAAGGGGACGCGGGTAAAAGTGCTGGAGGCGTGATATAGTCCGGAATAGTCTGGATTCTGTGTGATTTTTGTCAGGGTCGCTTGCTGTAACAGGGCCTCAGTTGTAACAATTAGCACGACAGTTATTACATTACGGCGAGGACGGAGACCTACCACAGATACACGTTTCACAAACCCAGGATCTCAACTGACCTAGGGAATAACATCCCCACACGCACGCGAGCTCAAACAAAAATGACAGTCGAGAAAGATGGCACACACAGCGTCAACGACTTTTTTTCTGGCCGTCATGTCGCGAAGGTTACCTGGCGCAGGTCGCAGCTCGCAATTGGAGAAAGGACATTTCAAATGTTTACGTTCGTTCACGTCGTTCGGGTTTGGTCAGGCAAACTTAAACATTTAAAATGTCCAAACGCAGACATCAAGTTTGGCATTTGACTTGACGTGGGTAGAAAACAATTTGGCTCTCAATCGACCCGCGTCCAGTTCCTCCTAATCCGACATGATGGGTTGGGTTTTTTCATTTCCTACAGTGGAGCTGATAACCCAAGTGTCAACTGTCCTTTCGACTGACAGGTGCGTGCAACGATTTACTGGAGACAAAAGGCATTCCTTGTAATGCCTCGGTCCCACACTAAATATTAACCTTTCCGCTGCTGAGAGTTTCCGGACACCAGAGAATTCAGAAATAGGGAAGCTTGAAAAAAAAATACCCACAGCAACCATATAGCTTCATGGTGGATGTCCGACTACTATTTCCTTGAAAGCTGAGTTATACTTTTTCTTCAGTCACGGTTAGCATCGGGGCTACATTTGAAAGACTTGGACATGGTGCTACTGACAAAGACGTTTGTCAATGTGAGCAGAGAATGTTTTACGATGCGGGTACCTGGTTGAATACCAGCATTTTATACAGTGGCTGTTAACGAAGACAGGGGACGGATTGGAAACTATAGTGAATTGATGACCGATAAATTTCATTTTTAGGAATAAATAAGCATTAGGTTACACGTAGACTCACTCACTCACTCACTCACTCACTCACTCACTCACTCACTCACTCACTCACTCACTCACTCACTCACTCACTCACTCGATCACTACAAAACTTTCCCTGACTAGTGCAGTGAGTTAGCAGCAAAAGCTAAAGTAAGGACATGCCAGATCTTAAGATGTCTTTGGAAACTTAATGATGTCATTCCCAGAGAGGTATTTTTGCAGGTTATACCTATGTTACTCTATGCATCTGAGGTTTGGGGCTACCAAACCTATGACGCCATAGAAAAAGTACATCTTTTTGCTTGCAAAAGATTTTTAAGTGTTAAGATTTTAACACCCCTAATAAATTAATATACGGAGACCTGGGTAGATTTCCAGTATACATAATGACTAAAGTAAGATGTATCAGATATTGGCTCAGACTTGTTAGGATGTCTAATGATAGATTACCACGCAAAACCTACAACATGCTATTCTACATGCAGGACTTAGACAAACGCAACTGGCCATACTTTGTAAAACAGCTCCTGTGTGTAAACGGATTTGGTATTGTGTGGCTCCAGCAGAGCACAGGGAACGATGGTAGATTCGTTCGTGAGTTTAAGCAACGACTTGTGGATTGTTTTGCCCAAAACTGGCACTCTGACCTGGAGGCTAGTGAAAGGCTAGAAATGTATGCATCGTACAAGAGTTATCTACAACCGGAACGTTATGTTGACCTATAACAGCTAAGATGCTTTAGAGTATCTTACATTAAGTTTAGATTTGGCATTTCTGACATTACAGTTCACAAACTGCGGTATAGAAGGGATGTGGTTCCGCGTGACCTGGCATGTCCTGCATGTAAACTAGCAGTAGAGGATGAAGCACATTTTCTCTTTTTCTGTAAGGCCTACCGTGAGATCAGACAAGGCACTCCCCTGTTGCTAAATGTGCAACATTCGGATATGAACAGTGTGTCGCGTGTCTTAGGAGACACCACTGACGATAGCATCAAGCAAATTTCAGCTTTTCTGTACAAAGCCTTTACGGTTCGAAATGCCTACACCAAATGAATAGATAGCTTGCAACGGTCGGAATCGTATGGAAAGCACTCATTGTTACCATTTTTCCTAACTCCCAAGGACTGGAGTACCATCAGTGGGTTTTGTTTATACCTGTATACATTCATACATGGTACATATTATGTGAGCTCGACAAGCACAAGGTGTAAAACAGCTCCTGTGTGCAATTGGAAGCTTGTCTGGTAGTTTATGTGGCTCGCTATGTAACGAGGTATCTATTAACGTTGTATGTGTCGACCTGGCGATGTCTTTGTATTTATCACCACCCCCCTGATGTGACCTAAAAAGGTGGAATCAATAAAGTTCAAAGTTCTCACTCACTCGATCAATCCATCAATCAATCTCACTTACTAGAACAATCAAATTATTAAACAATCAATATTTCATGATAAAACACGAATGTTTTCTTTGAGTTTTTTTTAAAATTCCTTCCAATAACTGGGGTCAAACAATTTTAGAAAAACGTTTGGAAAGGAATTTTTTAAGCTCGGTGCAACGGTAATTTAGTTTTGTTATATAGTCAGGTTCCTCGTCCTGTTTAAAATATGTCTGCCCCCCCCATCCTTCCCTTTCTATGCTCCCTTTCTCTTTTCTGTTTCTGTTTTCTCCTTCTATACTCTTTTTTAATGCTCTCTTTCTATCCTCTCTTTCTATCCTCTCTTTCTATCCTCTCTTTCTATGCTCTTTCTATCCTCCCTTTCTATGCTCTCGTGCTATTTTCTCTTTCTAAGCTCTCCTTCTGTGCTCTATTTCTATACTCTCTTTTTATTCTCTTTCTATACTCTTTCTATGCTCTCTTGCTATGCTCTCTTTCTATTCTATCCTCTCTTTCTATGCTCTCTTTCTATTCTCTCTTTCTATTCTCTTTCTATGATAATTCTGTGCTCTCTTTCTATGTTCTCTTTCTATACTCTCTTTCTATGCTCTCGTTCTATACTCTTTTTCTATACTCTCGTTCGAGGCTCTCTTTCTATGCTCTCGTTCTATACTATCTTTCTATACTCTCGTTCTATGCTCTCTTTCTATGTCCTCTTTCTATGCTCTCTTTCTATGTTCTCTTTCTATGTCCTCTTTCTATACTCTCTTTTCTCTCTTGTTCTCTATCTCTCTTCTTAAATATCTTTTTCGATTTCGTTCTGAATGTCTTTGATTTTTCTGTGTTTTCTCCTGCACTTTTCTTTCCCTTGTCGCTACCAATACTCGTTTTCTCCCTCCTGTTTCCCTACCCTTAATAACATTTCAAAGGTGGGGAGGGGGGGGCTAGCACATTAAAATGGATTCAGCCGAGAAACTCGCCCATCTTCGATCACCTCACTTCTCCTCGTCACTTCATGTCACGTGATCAGCCAAGCGCGGGCCAGCTCCTAACCGAATCAAGCAACATGGAGTGACACGGGCAAAATAGCACACATCAATACCTCAAACGCTGCTGCATGCGTGCTTAGGAAGGCACTGCGGCCAACCCACGCTGCATGGCGCTTGCCGTTCGCAGTTCCAAGCGACGCAGCGTAGCGTCTTAGTGTAGTGGCAGCGAACTGTCGCTCCCTAAGCACCCGTTTCTGTGTGTGTTACGTCATGCACCGCGCTGCATGGTGTGAAAAGACACAGGAAGTTCGTACGTAGAACAGCAGTTTCGCTTTGGAGGTGCAACAGACGGATTGGAAAGCAGGTCTGCATCTAAGATAGCAGGTACAGAATTATGGTACGCACGCTCGCTCCTGCGCGCGCGCGCACACACACACACACACGCACAACGCATACACACGCGCGCACGCAGGAAAACGGGCACAAAGGCTCAGCCAGACCACCTTATCGTTCCCGACGCTGTCACAGCATCCACATCTACACCACAGACCTCTGTCATCCCTCCTGTGGGGCTGCGGCATCACTACAGGAGGCCGCTATCCCTTCTACTCAGACCACGACACACAACACGGCCTTCCCCCCCTCTCTCTCACCCCTCCAGGCAGCCAACCTTCCAAGACAGCTAGTACTCACCGTGTCCACCTTCTGGGTCGCTTGCTAGTTGCTGATGTTGTTCTCCCTCCAAAGATGCGGCGAAGGAAGCGAAAGCCCAGGTCTCGGAGCTACAACAGCGCGTCCCAGCTAGCAGCCGCGCTGCAGCGCTCAGTCCTGTGACACATCCAAGCCTGTTATTGTTTGGTGCTTGCGTTGCACCCCACGCCGTGCTCTCCTGACTGACTGCCCCCCTCCGCCCTCCCCGCTGGTGTCGCTGTTCTTGTATTGAACGCCGGCGGATCAGAGAATGGTCTACACGCGAGAGGAAAAAAGGGTATGAGTAGGGGGAGAGAAAGAGAGAATACAAAAAAATTGTCTTCCAATCCAATTTTTGTCCCTTCTCCTCTCCTCCTTTCTGACGAGGATGATGCTGTTGCTGTTGCTGTTACTGCTGCAAGCGGCAGGCTGTTAGTGCTGGATTGCTGCACGCGCGGCTTACCTTGACTGGCGGCAAGCAGCTGCAGCAGCGGCAGCATGCCTCGTGGCAGCGAGTCAGCGGCTAGGAGCTGCTAATGAAATGGAGGGATGCGTGTGTGCCGCATCCGGCATGCAGCAGGCGTGCGTGCGTACGCTGCAGTGAAAACTGCTCGATGGGTACTACTGAGTGTGGCATGCTGGGAGACCTAAGGTCACTGCATCAAAGCGGGTCCACTGAGTGAAAACGGGCGTTTCCTTTGTGCGTAAAACGCGCATTTCTGGGTAGTGTCTATGTCGGGGGGAGAGCACGACCGGAGGGTTGGCTAACGAGCATGAAAAAGCGCAGAATAACTGGAGCCAATCAAAATACAGTATCATGTAAAATATGCTAATCTCGTAGGGTCACCACTGAAAACCTTGCAGTTTCCTGGAAGATCTTTACTGCCTATACCCCACCCCTCCCCCAACCCCCATCTATCCCCTAGTCCTAGCCCCCACTCTAACCCCACCCCTTCCCCTTCCCTTAAATCCCCCTCCTCCCGGAACATCCCCCTCTCCCTCCCTTACCCCCACCCCTGGAAAGACCTTCGAAATATAGCTCGCCATTTGATTGGCTCCGCTTGTTACACATCCTAAATAGAGCTCGTCATTTTGATTGGTTCCAGTAGTTCTGCGCTTTTACATGGTGAACAGGGGGTGGGGCACTAACGTCAGAGAGACACCCTTTCGTTCCGGACACTGAAAGTAATACGCATGCGCATAATGTTAAAACATTCAGTCAGAGGGCAGATGGGGAACAGATTTTCTCTTACCGCCCGTTATTCACGGATTTGAGAAATTTACGCGTGATATCACAAGCACTTGGTCCTCAAAAACATGCACGACCACCGGCTGAGGGAGACGTGCTTGACAACTACAAACTCAAAACCAGCATGAGTGACAATTCACCCCTTTAACAATGACAAAACAAGACAATCAAAAGCTTCAGAGATGTCCGTGCGAAAAGTACAAACGCACAAAATCAGCATCAGTCACAATCCATAGTTTTATCAGTTAAGACGGAGTAACTTTGAAGATTTGTGGAGATGCTTGTGTGACAGATGCAAAGTTGGAAAAAAAGCACTAGAGACAACAGTCACTCCTGACCCTCAAGGCTTGAGAAACACTTGCATGGCAGGTGCAGCTAACAAACTAGCCTGAGTGCCAGTCACGACATTCACAACTGCAGCCCAAAATGACAGCCATGGGCCTGAGAAATACAAGCATTTAAGTCACCCAGGATTAAACAAATACACATGACAATTTATAGCACAAACGACTGCCAGGGGTTTCAGTAACTGCTTGCATGGAAGTTGCAAACTACAGAAAAAAGTGAGGTACAATCACAATTTTGACATTTACAGCATGGAAAGCGATTCGGAAGGAGCTTGATATACTTGTATACCAATCAAATGTATAACACAACAAAGAACAGCAGGGCAATAATAACATTGACAAGACACATAACGGCAAACAGGAAACTGACAAATGTTGACCTGACAATAACAATGCTGATAACACAAGTGACAAAGATGGCATTGAAAAAAGGCCGTTACGATGTTCATAAGCGGTAATATGTACAGTGTGCTCATCGCACGGGGTTTTGAGATGTCTGTAATGGATGTCTTACTCGCTGTATGATGAGGTACAAATACTAATGTATGTGAGGTAATTAACTCAGTATTTCACTCAGCCATGAACAACACATACAATACTACGCTTTCTTACGCTGATGGACCAAGGATTTAAACAGTAACATTTCCAATCTCATTTTTAATAGAAGTTTCTGAAATAATTACAATTAGATATTATCTGAAGACGAAGCTGTTTGGATGGGCTTAACACTTACTAGCCAATTTCGTGTGTGTGCGCGCGCGTGTGTGTATGTGTGCGTTAAAGAAGTAGTTCATTCCGGGTTTATATCGACTAAAGACTGCAATCAGTGTTAAATGCCCTCCTTGCAATAATTTTGTATTTATATTCCCTTATTCCTTTTTACTGCTCCCCTCTTCCTAATAAAAAATACTTTACCTAAAAACGCCACATCTTGTTGGGCATTAATTTCTTGTTCAGTTAAACAGGGCCGTCTGCCTCTGACAGAGATTTGCCTACTAAAACTGTACGTTCGCTCATTCCTCATGACGCGAATAGACCTGACGACAGCAGGGTAATAATTTATTGTGTTTTGAGTGGATACGCACGCCGTGTCACTAAGCACAAGCCACGTGACTCCCGCTGACCTCATTACATGGTAATCCTAAAACCTAGAATTCAAATGAACAGGCGAGAACAGAAGCAGTGTCAAGTTTCTGATTTCTGGCTCTTGCAACGGAGTAACATGTTGTTCGATAGTGCTGACAACTTTTTCAATGAAAATGCTGAAGGTTCTGAAATAGGATATAGCTTTGTTGAGATACACCATAGCTACGCCACGTCATGACCACCATAGCTACACCATGTTATGATCATAACTACACCACGTAATGATCACCATAGCTACACCACGTAATGATCACCATAGCTATACCACGTAATGATCACCATAGCTACATCACGTAATGATCACCATGCATAAGATGGTTTCTGAGCAAGTTAGGAGAGATTCCGCCCCTTCCCCCCACTAATTCACACCATCACCCCCCCCCCCTCTGTTCCATTCTCTCTCAGCCAGATCGATTAAGCAGAGTCTTTCGTTCGCACTCTTCCGCTTTCACTCGGCCTCGCCTCGTTCGCTCGGCCGCGAGTTGAGCAAGGCACGCGAGTTATTAGTCACTGACACCCACACAGGCAAGGGGCTTCTGGAAACCAGGAGGCTTGGGGGGAGGAGGGTGGGGGGATGGGGCAGTGACTGCTGCAGCCTTCGGAATCCAAAGATTGCAAATTGTGCCGTGCGCTGCTGTGTCGACTTCTGCCCTTTGGTGGGAAGGAAAGATGGCCTCACGGCAAGAAATTGCAAAGTGCGACCTCCTTATGGCCTCGGTCTCAAGATAGGCTTTATCTCCATGCGGTCCACATCGCTCGCCAGAGTGGTTTTTAAAGAATCTGTAGATGGAGTTTATAGGCATGGTTATTGTTTGTGCAAAGATGGGGGATCTTACAAATATTAGTCCATGTGGTGTCGAAGCCTTATCTAATGCAGTAGGGATTTCCACTTCGAGCCTGTGAGAACGTTGAACGATAGTAACTTGCAGTGTTCTCTTCCCTTTCAGCCCACTGACCTACAAACCGACTTTAAAACTTGTTTCATTTACATCAGCAAGCAGTTACTTTCCAAAGGAGTAGGGAAAGGTTTGAAATCTGGTGAGTTGCTGTCACCAGAACTGCAAAAGTCTGGAATCCGACAGGCAGGAACAACAGTATGTATTTGGTTCTTTGCAGTCCACGAGCAGCACCAACTTTGGGTAATGTTAGTCCGGTGAATTAAACAGTATACAGACTTTCAATCATTTAATAATCTATTCTTAATTTTAATCTTTGGTGGTTTGTTTGTTTGCTTGTGTTTGCTGCTCCATTTTTGGTTGCTTTTGTTTGTGTGTTTGTTTTTAAATTTGTGTTGGGATTTTATCCTCTGATAATTGTTGACTCTTTGGTACCTGAAGTCCTTTCTACATTGCAGAATGTCTTAAAACCACCACCCAAAGTGACAGAAGACAAAACCTTTCCAAAACCTTTTCAAAACCTTTGTTGGGGTTGACAGCTGGTTACGATTATTGCTGGTAGAAGACCCAGATTCCGTGAAATTGGTGATGTAAAAACATTGCCGTAAATATAGGTTTCCCCAGTATTACTGGCTTTTTCGTCAGTGTTACTTTTCACCCAGCGTTTCTCTTTTTCGTCAGGGTTACTCTCCCTCTCTTTTCCCTCCTCCACCCCGTGTTACCCCCCCCCCCCCGTGTTACTCTCTTTTTCGTCAGTGTTCCCCTCAGTGTTTCCCCCCGTGTTCTCCCCCCGTGTTCTCCCCCCGTGTTCTCCCCCCCTCCCCGTGTTACTCTCTTTTTCGTCAGTGTTACTTTTCACCCAGCGCTACCCGATGTTTCGTCAGTGGTATTTGCTGTATTAGGTTCCTACTCGCTCGATCCAGACACTTTCTTAAACCTTTGCAAAATTTTAGTTATCTGTTCCATCCCCCCCCCCCCCACCCCACTCCACCCCACCCGACGCGAAAACACACGTGTACGCTAAACGGAGATGCACAAATTCTCGCGCATGCCCAGACACTGCAAGCACCCTTGCCGCTGATTGGCTCTGGCTGGCTGCTGTGGCACGGATGACGTCACCCTAGTAGAGTCTGCATTCAGCCCCCCCACCACCACCCACCACCCATGCCCACGCGCGCGCGCGCTTGCATGCACAAAGACAATTCATGATTGTCACGGTCTAGGTGACAGCCTCTCGTGCAACCACTGTACCTCCGTCACGGACCCTTCACAACACAACATAACGCGTCTTTCGCTTGAACGCTTGAACCGCCTGTAGAGCTGCCATCCCTTGCCGCCAATATGCGCCCATCATAAAGTTCTTCGCAAGTTTCAAACTTTTTCCAGAGATCAGTTCTTAAACATGTCTGAGCAATTTTTACGGCTGTGGCCATTTTTACGTGTGAGCGCGTGTGGTTGTTGCTACTTTTGGAATGTTTTCCGCTGGTCGTGCTTTCTGAGCGTTTGAGGCATCCGGCGGATTTTATGTATAACACTGGCTCTCCGACACAATCCCCTGCCTTCCCCACCCCCACCCCTAGTTGAGACGATTTGATGCGCTCGTGATTATTTTTTTTTTTGGTTTGCTTAAAAAGTCCCTTTTATGTATAAAGTGTAACCCATTTTCGTATAACTCAACTTTTACGTATTTTAAAGTATGACCCCTTTTTTGCTCTGGCACAGCCAACGAGTCAACTATTAGTAAAACAAAACCAGCACGGAAATCGCAGATTTCACAATAAACATTGACACGGAAATCGCAGATTTCACAATAAACATTGACATATGGTAAAGCTGAGACTTTAAGTGGGAGACAACTGTATTGAATCTCCCATCTGTAAGTGACCCCACGGTGAGGGTACGTGGGTGCGTAAGGGTTCTTTTTCGAAAATAACTTCGTGCGACGCATAAAAGTTTACTAATGGCAAGGGTCTGTCGTATAAAATTCTTAGCACTTACGCTGGACAGAAAGCCTGGCAGAAACAAGTGCATGGCAAACCGCTGGAGGTAAAGCTGGCTGTTGCCGCGTGGGATCGAGTGAGCTTAGTCAAGTATTTAAATGCTTCGCAATAAGTCCAGGTTGAGCTCTAGCGGTTTCTGATGCACCTGGCCCCACTCAAAACTTGTCGTCTGGCCGCTGGCTACAGTGGTTGCTACAAGATATTTAGAAAAGACTTTCAGAAATTACTTTGATCACCATAACCCTACATCTCCTTTGATGCTCACACTCTGGAAATCCTACACCCCGCGGCTTTTCTACTGATACAAGTCCCCTCAAAGATATGCCAATGCACGCAGAAATATCGACCTTACAAACACTTGAATAAGTTCTGTTTTAAAACATGTAGTCTAGCCATCTGCAACAGACTGCTGGAGCTCTGTACATTTTATGAAAAGTAATAAAGGCGAGACATCTGCATCTCAAGATATATTTCGTGGCCTGTTTGATCAGTAACAAGTATTTCAAGGCGTGTAAGGTCAGTAACACGCGTTTCAAGTCTTTAAGATCGGTAAGGTTTATTTCAAAGTTTACGATACAAGCAATATGTATTTCCATGTTTGTGCGATCTGCAACATTTCAAGGTTTGTAAGACAAACAACACGCATTTCAATGTTCTTAAGATCCATACGTTTCAACGTCTTTAAAATCCGCTACATTTATTTCAAGGCTTGTAACAAAAGAAACATATCTTTCAATGTCTGTAAGATCTGTAATGTATGGTTAAAACTCTGCAAGACATTCTGCAACATACGTCTCAATGCCTGCAAGATCTCCAACATTTCCGGAAGTCCGCCCGTTTTGTAGAAACTGTATAATGGCTCAATACGTAAGATCGTCTGGAGAATGTAGGTTTCTGCACTTATCCCAGATTCTCACAGTAGGTTCCCCCATCCTTCCCTTCCGGTGTTCCAGTTCCACCGTCTGGGAGCCAGCAGTAACGGCTTCCTTGTCGTCTGCTCACAACCCCTTCGATCGGCGATGTAGACCACTTGATGTGGCCCCCGATTTTCATACCAGCGCCAGAGAGGGGTCTAGTGGGTAGTAACTCTTGCTCACTGAATTGACGGCTCCGGAGTTCTCGTTCTTATTTGACGTCAGCAAACCAACATCGCTTGCCTGTCCTTCATCGGGTCGGTCGGGAGTTGAGGAGATTAAATGAAACTCTTGCACTAGTATTAGCGCACAATACTAACTTACATTAAATAGTATTGCACTAAGCAGACGTTCACCTTATTACAATAATCAGACGTGGGTGTACTTTGAAGATTACTGTTTCACAGTTTAAATTGTTTCTCTTACTCCTTCCTGGGTTTTCTCCATCTTTTTCTCCTCAATTTCTTCCTTCTCCTCCTCCTCCTCTTTCTGTTCTTCATTCCCTCTCCCTTATTCACAATTTGCTGACATTCTTAAGGTGGGGGCGGGGGCGGGAAAACTGGTTTGATGAATGTATTTAATGAATGTATTCCAATACCTCTTGCAGCAAAGAATAATTAAAGAAAAAACGAAGAACCAGCTGATTTGGTCAAGCCAACCTGGTCTCATTTCATCGGTTTTTTTCTTTCTTCTCTGTGCATTTCTAAAATTTCTTTAAAATTTTTTGCCTTTCTTTTTTCCCTACTTCCATTTGTAATCTGCGAAGGTAAACATCTATAGTTTGTCATGTAGTCGCATTTCTTAGAAGTGAATAGCTCTTTTCCTGACAGAACTATTATTGCTACATCTTTTCATGCGGGAACCATCTATAGCTGTTAAAACTGTTATTGCTATTACCACAATATTACCACATTTTCTCCATTTTCACATCGTGTTCCGATGCAAATGGCCGAGAGAATGTTTTGCCATTACCATTGATCGTACGTAACCAGAGTTTTTGCTTATTTATGGATGGGGAAAGTTCAGATTCCACTTTCTTTTCTCCTGGAAACGGCACCGAAAGATATTTATCTCGCTTATGCCCTATCGGCACTTACCGCCAACAGATCCCAGTGCATGAAAGCCGGCTTTTCTAGGTCCTACTCATTTGCTGGAGAACCGAATCTATCATGGTTAAAATCTCGGACGAAAATGCACGCTGATTGTAATTATTCCTCATGGAATTTCTGTTTGCATTATTGTTTTTACATTTTAAACGGCACGAAAATGTCGATAGCTTGTGAGAATGTTCGTCCTTTTCTAAGTTCGTATCACTTCCCCGTCTCACGCGACGAATGGTAGCGCAGATCTTGTTACTGGGGTTTGTGATATGGAAGGGATTTGGTGAGACAACAGCAGAAGACGGACATAAAACTTGGTACAGTGGAGACCAAATAAAACACCAACACAGAATGGCATTCGCCGTGGACAAAGGCATACCAGGCTGTGTTATCAACTGTTTGTCAGTGTCCAGCAGGCTCGTCGCCAATAGGGATGCAGCCAAACCCATGAACATCACAATCATCCAGGTGTATGCGCCAACGTTAGGTCAAGACAATGACCAAAAGGGGGAGGGGGAATTCTATGGCAAGCGGGATCACCAAGAAGGACTCTATCATAGTGCAAGGGGAGAGGAATGGTAAAATTGGTCCTGACGCCTACCAACACTGGGGAGAACTGCGGGGAGGCTCTGTTTTGGAGAAAGCAATGACAGAGGACCCGACTTGTGGAGTTCCCAGCACACACACTGGCTGAGCATGGCCAGCACCCTCCGCACCCAGAAAGTCTCTCAGTTAACAACGTGACACGCACCCGATGGCCCACTGCACAACGATCAACAAGGCTTGTCCTTAGACCTTTCCTGAAGCAGACACTGGAAACGATCATGACCTTGTTCTGAAGATCATAAAATGAAAATTAAAGAATAACAAGTTTCATGCCACCCAACTCCGACTTAAATATGACTTGGACACACTGCAAGATCCATCAGCTGCCTCTCTGTTCCAAGCTGGTTCGGAGCTCTCAACGCCAAAGACGCCAACACAGACGAACTTGCAGAAGCTTCAGAAAGGCAATCTTTGGAACTCCCAAAGACACACTAGGATTCTAGAGAAAGAGAATCCAATCATGGATCATCAATGACATCCTTGATCTCTGTGACCAGCGAAGAAATCTCTAGAGTAGAAACTGTACCAGTCCTAAACAGATGGACTGAAACCTGCAAGCAGCTGTACAACTCCCAGATCAAGCCTAATCGCAGCCCACTTGACACCAACATAGGCCAAAGATGTCCGAAACATTCCCTGTAATCAAGCAGGTGGATAGGGCAAACCATTCCCTTTAAAGGGACGGAAAGCACCCGAGAGAGACATGACAGCAGAACTATTTCAGCATGAATGGGGAGAGATGACGAGGGTGCTGACCGCACTTTGACCGAAAATCTAGGCGCTCAAAAGGTGGCCGCCAGCCTGGACACAATCCATCATAATGCCGATCCCAAAGAAGGGTAACAACCTTTAATACGTAAGTTATTAAGTAGGCAGAAGGGATTAGGTGAGTTTAGTAGTGGGCCTAGGAAATGCAGAGACTCTACCTCCTCTTCCTCCTTGCACGCTTGAAGTGGGCCGTGGGCCTGACCAATAGAAAGTGAATCTGAATCTGAATCCCTGCATGCTGGACTAAACACCCAAAGAGTTAATATCAGCACAAATAATAATAATAATGTAAAAATGCTTGTAAGCCGAAGCTGAGTGGGAATGGAGGCTGCTGTTAGGAGGTGCATGTCCCAGCAAATAAACCAGAATACTAAAAAAATATAGGTTTTTATCAGAGGGCATGAAGTGGTTTTATCTACAAAAGCAATAGTTCTCCTGTTTCACTATCGACGAAAGTGCTGAACTGTCAAACCTCCGGCTGACAAAAGACCAGTATCGGTGCATTAACCGATTTCTGGAAACCGCATCTTTTGTTCATGATTTTTTTTCTATCCAGCAACATTGGACACAGTGGGAGGGGGGGAGGGCCGGTACAAAGTTATCATTAAAAAAGGACAATAGCTCTTTTAGAGCGTGTGTGTGTGGTGGTGGTGGTGGGGGGGGGAATAAACTGTAACTGTGTAACATCAAAGAAATCGCCAAAAGTAAACAAAAAGTTTCGTGCATTTTTTAATTCACTGGCATCGTGTTTGCATCAAGCAGCTCTTACTCCAGACTTGAAAACGGATATTAGGTTCGTCACCAGAACCCTTGGAGACGGTTCAGAATTGAGCTGCCTTGGTTTATAAATTCCCTGCAAGTGATGCTACACTACGCAACTATAGGCTACACAGTTATAATGTTTGCTCCCAGGAAAGGGTATGTTCTAAGTGCACCTGTCCTCTTCTTTTCTAAATTCTACCAGCTCATGGGATCTTTTTTGTCTCATGTATAAATCTGGACCGGTTCTATATAGGAGTGATCAGGCGGGTGCACAACTATACCCGAACTGAAACTCTAAGGCCTGTCTCAAACAGCTCGCGGAAACTGTGCGAAAACATCGATAAAGAACTGGTCCGGCCATCTGCAACAAACTCGAGCTTTCATTTGGATTAAGATTTGTAGTGCTAATTCAAACTTTTATTGTGTTTACAGCGCCATTGTGCAAAAACCTGTGTGTGTGGGGGGGGGGGGGGGGGGG
>SMGT01006632.1:1005340-1016119 GCA_004794575.1 Lanistes nyassanus
GGGGGGGGGGGGGGGGGGGGGGGGTAATGGAAGAACTAAGAGAAAGTGACTTTACAACAACTGACCGTTGGGATTTGGTCGCCACTATGCCATTTGAAGTCGTCTGTCAAGACTGAAGGATTGCGCTTGCGCGCCGACATTAAAAAGCTTTCATGGGGACTTCTTAACTTACAATATTCCAGTTACAGCGCTATCCGTGTGATGTATATGATGTAACATCTGTTTTTATGTGCCTTTTGTAATCGTAACACCAGAGTAGTGTATTTGTGAAATCTCAGATTTGAGATTTGCCGTGAAGTGGCCATATATATGTATAGGTATATATCAAAAACAGAAACAGCTACGGTAATAAAATCTCTTCCCGGGTATGGATAAAGTAGTTGATAAAATAATTCTTGGTTATATCTCTTTACATCTCTCTCATACTCTCTCTCTCTCTCTCACACACACACACATTCCAGTAATTTTGTGTGTAACCAGCGAGTAGCAGCCCCTACATAACTGGAAGATGTTAAAACTAATATTTACATCACCGAAAGCGAAGAGGTGGGTGGGTCTACATACATTGCATTGACCTCCATCCAAGGACTAAACATCCGCCAACCTCAAATTGTTGAACCTTTTTAGTCAGCCGTAATCTGGGGACATTCCCCTGGCTGCAACCACCCGGACGTGCTTTAGCAGTATCTCTCCCCCCCCCCACCACCACCACCACCCCAAACCGAAAAAAATGTCTATCAGCGTGCAGAAAGCTACCCGTTCTCAGGGAAAGTCGGTGAAATATTACACAGTTATCAAGATTTTGTCAAAACTGCACGCGATGTTTGGAAAGAGTCGGGGGTCTGTGCCAGATCGAGCGGTCGGTGAGGCTAGGAAATATTTCCGGTTGTTGCGATGGCCCGATAGCTGATATTTTGGAAGGGAGGCAACTGCGGGAACAGGGGCGGGTATCTCTTTACCACACGTAAAACAAAATGTGCTTTCGCGCGATGAGGTAGCTCCTATTTTTGCAGTAAGAGTGACCAGACCATGCTACCCTTTCAATAAATGGAAGAGCATCTAGGGATTTTCGTGTAATCTAATCCACAGATGGGTTGCATGGGCGATCGTATCTGCACTTCCGGTCCTACAAACGGCCCTAAAGCCCATTTCGGTGTGTGCTTTGCGTGCAATGTTGCGTGTAGAGAGAAGATACAGAACTCAATAAACTGGCACAAGAACCGATGGCCTGCTCATGCCCCTGCATGATAATGTCCAACTATTTCATAACATAACCATCACCATTACGTACAAACAACGTGATGCTATTGACTTTTAAACTTACCTTTGGACTCAGCAATGACTACAACGGAAAAATGGAAGAGAGCAGAACTTGAAACGCCACACTTGATACAATAAATGTTATTGTTAGTTAGGATGTAGTAAAGAAAGAAACGTGATGCGGTACTGCCGTCAAATCTAATCGGACTTTTTTTTTTTAAAAAGAGATGGTTGGTTAAATCGTCATGTCTCGTTGTTAACAACAAAACTTTCCTAATCTTTGTTACGTACTGAGGTGGGAAATATGACGTCTGCTATAGGCAACGGACGTGCCAGCAAAAAGCCAGAAGATTGGGATCGGAGAGAGAGAGGGGCACACGATCGGACGGACAGACGGACGGGTGGGGCGAAGGCAGTGCGAGGATGGATGGTGCCTGTCTATGTGAGAGTGTTGCGTTTAACATCCTCCCCCGCTCATGGTGCATATCTAAAACAGGCCCAGACGTTTTTCTTTCCCAAGTTATCAGTTGTTTTTTTGGAAATAAAAATGCCATGAAATATCTCCACTTCCAGTGCATGTAATCTAGCGCAAACATCCTGGTTCGCTCGCACGTGGGGAAAGTAACATGTTCCCATCTTTCTTTCTTTTTTCTTTCTTTCTGGCTTTACCGTTTTCACATATGCAGAACTCAAAATAAAGTGTTTCTCTAGAGAATTTTGTCCACCAACAGCTCCATGAAAACAAGTTCAGTTGGCTGCACCTTGACGCATATGAGGCCACGAGGCCAGATGCTTTTGCTGCTTTTCATGCCCCCCGGGAAAAGTGTGCACTGGCTGTGCTTCTGCAACATAATAATAGTGAGCAGAATTTTGTATAACAAAATAAAATAAAAATTGTATAATCCACTGCTTTCAACAAAAATCCCCACAGGTAATTTGATATTTCTTTAAAATCTGCCGTGGAGAGAAAACACTTTTGCAGACTTTGACTCTCCCAGTCTTTTCCTTTCTCTCCTATCTGCTATATTCTCTCCTTTTTCTCCTATCTGCTATAGTATCTCCTTCTTCTTGGACCGCCTCTGTGGTCTAGCGGTTAAGTCTAGCAATTGAGTTCTGCTCCAACCCGGACACGCAAGCGCAGGTCACCTTTCATCCCGTAAAGAAACAGGCTTTAAATTATACATGAAAACAGAAGCCCCACCTATAGCACACTCCCTTCCTTCCAAAATACTCGTAAGCTAATATGGGTTTCGAACCTGCGACATAACCGATAAACGCAATTTCTTTACCAACTCGCCTATGAATCACCGCGGGTTGGTCTTCTCACTGTAAATATAAAAAGTCACGCAGTGTAGAGGTCCGCACGTAGAGGTCATGGCTTGATCTATACTTATATGTTGTTGGGTTTAGCAACTGGCATGCACAGAACATTTGGTACGCTGCACATGCTCACCCAGGTTGGGGCAGAAATCATTTGGGGAAAAAATTCTCAGGCGGGAGGTCGGCGTTATACCTAAGACTTAAAAAGTGACAATCTAGTAGCTGCCCTGCCAGACGCCTGGCACTATAGGGAACAGTACTAGGACTGGTTGGCCCGGTGTCAGTATAATTTGACTGGGTGGGACTGAGGCCCGTGTTGCGCCATCAGTCCCACATGTGGCAGCACGTAACCTTTGTCTAAGCAACACCGTCCTGATATGCACATAGTTTGTGACTGGACGTTCAGCAACAAATACACCCCCCCCCCCGCTCTCCTTTCTTCTATTCTCTTATCGATGTGTTGAGGACATCGATTAATGCAGCAGGTTTACAGAAATATCACTTCATATATAACTAGTGTTAAATTACTATTGTTATTGCTGTTATTATTAATATACCAAGTCCATGTATATGTCCCAAAAGTGTGTGTGTCGGGTGTCGTAAGTTGTGCCTGTCAACAAGTGCGCATTGGGGGCAGTGACAAAAGATCAAAGGACACCAGTGGGTAGGAGATCGCGTGCTCCGCCGGCTCTTTAACATCTGCCTGTCATCACAACCTCCGCACGTCGCGCCAGCCACCCTGACAACAACCGGATGGAGTCTTAATCACACGCTGGGAACCCCAACGCTTGCCATCAGGCTTACAACCGTGGTCAGTCGGCTTTCGCGCGCCGGCACCTGACTTACAGGTATTTATACCTACCTGGGCACCTCTTAGCGCATTAAAATACACCAAATAAACTGTTGGAAAAGCGTAAATTGTACAGCATTAAAAGTAATAGCTGAACATAGAGGTAGAACGAACGAACGAAAGAACGAACGAACGAACGATTTTATTGGTTAGGCCGTCGGCCCAAAACAACAACATAGAGGTAGAGATAAACAGAATGTAGGAATAGGGCGACAGTAGCGTCGACCAGCAAGCGCTCCACCACTCAAGCCACAACCTACACCCACCTTCCTCCAGCGGTGACAGTGGCCAGGAAAGCGACCAGCAAGAGGGACTCCACGCAGCCACCACCAGTTCAGACACCCTCCCCCTTCCTTCCCAAAGTCCACTGCCTCCCCACTCCTCAGTGCGAAATCACCGCGAGGTGGAAGCACTGTCCCTCCCAAAACAACAACAACAACAACAACATCTTAGCGCATGACGTATGTCGTATGTTCTGACCACTTGGAGAAAGATGTCTATAAATAAGGTTAACAGGATCACTCTTTAAAAAAAGTAGAACTTTGAAAACGTTTGCTCAGCTTGGCATGTCCGAAGAACTATCTTTGGGACGGGTATCGCATTTTGTAGAAAACATCGACGGTATCAGTTAGTCATACGTTTGTTTCCAAACAAGTTCCAGAAATGTTTTCTCGGCCCAAAGTACTAGAAAGGCTCATGAATGGAATGTTTTACATTGATAATATTACGATTTTGACGTCAACTGTGCTGTTTTCTTTGTCTACACCCCTAAAGAGCTCCGACAGAGCAGCACAACTCTGCTAGAACGTTAGAATTTAAGCCTAACCCACCCAAGGCGCAGTCTCTTAACAAGCAAATCTTCACTGCAAAGAACCGCTCACCTCATATTCCGGATTTTTCCCTTTTTTCTCTCCTTTTCATTTATTTTTTTTTATTTTGGCGTGACACGGTTCAGCCATCTCAGACATTCTAATGGCCGCTTGTCGACATTGACAAACAGTTCGCGCAACGAGATACCTGCGGGGTACCGGCTCCCAGACTCCTTCGCTAGAAATCAGAAACCGCGTTTGTGTTGCTTGCACACCCCAGCTGCCGCTAACAAAACGCGATTATGCTAAAGAAAATTGCGCTTGCATGAAGCGTGAATAAAAATGAATGAAAAAGGAGTGAAGCTTGGCTGTACGGTTAGCAGGCCTGCTGGCTTGTTGAAATGTCAGCATGGCTGAGAAATAAAAGCTGTCTATATTGTGTTCTGTGACCGCGTTTTTCCAGTCAGAGACGTGGGGTGGAGAGGCTGGTCGGGTGCGGTAAATCTAATAATAGTTTTCCAGCACTGTGTAATGACCAGAGGCGTCGAAGAGAATGAGAAAAAAGTCGAAGATTTTTTTAAAATAGCAATTTCTTTCTAAGGTATTCATGCTCTATATACAGTTCAGTCTTATCTTTGTGTGATATCATTTCGTTCTCAACCCCTTTATTGCGACATTCAAACTTTCTTAAAAATGATATTTCCCGGGACACGCCAGGACCCAGGACATCAAACCAATGGATTGGGGAGAAGGGCATTTGTTGCTTAACGTCCAGCCGCAAACGATGTACATATCAGGACGGTGTTGCCTACACAAAGTTTACGTGCTGCCACATGTGGGACTGGTGGCGCAACACGGGCCTCAGTCCCACCCAGTCACATTATACTGACACCGGGCCAACCAGTCCTAGTACTGCTCCCTATAGTGCCAGGCGTCTGGCAGGGCAGCTACTAGATTGTCAATTATTTTGTCATACCTATTTAAGGCGGAAAGCGAACCACCAACCTCCCTCCTCGGAAGCGGACGCCTTAACCTCCAGACTACCGAGGCGGTCAACAAATGAATTATTTATTTTTTCTTAACTGGACGAAAGTGCGGCCTAGTTTGCCAGACTTACCACATTCGGCAAAGCAGTGCTACACACATTAGTCCGATGAGAAAGGCCTTATACAAGTACAAATTATGTTGTATTTTGTTGACGGATTGACTGAGACTTTTCAATGTAAGAAAGACTTTGTTTTCTACGAACTCTTCGGACTTCTCAGCCTGCCCGAATGTCAGATACACTGGCATCGGGCGCTTTGTGGCGATACAAGCTACTCGTCTTGTCCCCCCATCCCCACCCTAACCTTACCCCTTCTCACACACACCCCTTGTTCCTCTCACGATGGGAAAGAGGTGTGAAAGCAGTCGCTGTCTCCGAAGTGCAGCTGCGAGCGAAGCGTGATTAAATGATAATCACAGCCAATCACATTCCATTGTCTCATGGGCAGCGAGCACCACCACTCCACGTCTGCTTCTGCCGGACGCATGCGCTGTGCTTGTCGTTGTCAGCGAACGAGGCACAAGATGGCTGCGAGTGGGGCCGTCACGTGGGATCTTTCACCGAATGGATGAAGGCGGCGGTGGGGGTCGTGAGGGAAAAGTGGGGAGAAAACGACCAGAGAATTATGGGTAATTGAAGCAAAACAGACAGAAGCGTGAAGCACTGCCGACGAAAAATTGCCGCCTCCCTCCCGGGCCCCCATCAGCTAGAAAAGAAGCGTCCCATGGACCTTTTACAGTGACGTAACGAGATTGAGACTTTTGAAATGTGAGTGACCAGAATAAAAGATGGATTTTTCTGCATAATACACATTTAGCTGACAGTTGATCTCTGTCCAATACTCTCAGTTGCCCGCATCCCAGCTTGGCTTCCTCTCTTCCTGTGTTCCTTCCTTCTTTGTAAGTTCAGTGAGACCATGCTTCTATACCTACCAATGACTTTCTTCAATGGGAGGAAATGCAAAAGGGAAAAATTCTAAACGGAAGGAGTCCTTCATTGTAAACAAGCAGTGTTCAAGTTGAAGGCAGAAGGCATTCTACATTGATCTAGAACGGTTTAGATGTGTTGGTGCTCAACAAGTGTAAAACGTGTTCTGGTCTGTGTTCTCGAAAGTGTTCAAATAGCCCAAATAGCCAGAAAATGTACAAATGGTGTTCTGATGATGTTCCAATTGTGTGCCAGCAGCAAGTGTTCGGTCAAGTAGGGGGATGCCAAGAACACTTAGAATACACGCAGCACACATCCTACATACTATTTACACACGCAGCACATATTTTGCACCTCCTTTAAGGATTTTACGTGTAACTAGTGTTAAAAATATTTAGGGTGTTGTCAAAGTGTGCTGATGTCTGGATTGGTAACACCAGGTGCCACTTGCCTTTCCTGTTAACCTTTGAATCTTGCAAGGTGTGGAACTAAAAAACATTAAATCTTCTTATTTTAACTAATTTCCAATATATATATATTTCCTATAGCATGCAAACTCACACATTTTCCCAATGAATGCCTTGCGCAGTTGCTCTGTCTTGGGCTATCTCTTTCCGCCTCGCCCTGTCTCGCCCTGTCTCGATCTTTCTCGCGCTGTCTTTGCCCCTGCCTTCTGTCTTCGGAAAGAGAACTCAGTATGGACATTATGTTCGCCTACAGGACGCATTCTACCGAATGCCGTGCATGAACAGTAGGCCGTACATCTTTTTTCTCGTTTTTTCACATCGCTTGATTAACCTGCTGCTCGACAGTTGAGGTCGCAGCATGGTGTTCTCGCGCTTTCCTCCCCACCCCTCCTCTGCCTGAAATTGTAACACCACCTCTCGCCCTTTTCAGCTGTCGTCTCCAGGGCGCGATTGCCGAGCAGAGAGAGCGAGAGATGTAATAATGTCTAGGAAGTCAATGAATAGTTCGCGCTGTACTGTCAGACTGGAGAACAGGCGTAACCCCACCCCCTCTCTTCCCCACCCTTCGCTATTTCCTTTTTGCCGCGTCTGGAGCGGCGGGGGTCCAGGGGGAAGCTATCTCCACAGCACCTGATGTACTTGTCGAGGGTGACTACTGTGTGGTGTCACGCCACCCTTGATACAGGAAGAAGGAATGAGGTTCCTCGAATAGAAGGAATAGAAAGAACGAGATATAAAAGAATCTGAGTGGAGAAGCGGTGCGCTGCTCTGCCCTGCAACTGGCTTAAAGTGGATGTGGTTGGTGTGTTCTTGTTCTTGAGGTAACCTGATAGTGCATTCAGTTTTACAGTTCTTTTATATGTCCATTTTCACTCACTCCCTTCCCTCTCTCGCCCGTTTGTTCCTGTCTGTCTGTCTGTCTGTCTGTCTCGGCCTCTCTCTCTCTCTCTCTCGCAAATATACAACTGCGCGCGCGCGCGCACACACACACACACCCGCACATGTACACCCTCACACGTACACACATAAGCACACACACACATAGGAAGGGAAAAAGATGGAAGGAGGAGATTAAGGGGTTATGGGAGAAAGAAACGAGAAGCGCGCTGGGCGTAAAGTACCAAACACAATTATGTTTCCTTTTGTCTGACTTGTTAGTCATCTCTCGTTACTGATATGTGTCTAAGTCTTGCAGCTGTCTTCATTTGATCCAGCTAAGCACCACAGACTGCTGCTACATTTATAATCTTAAGACAAATCTATTGCGTCAGGTTCTGATCGGAGATTATAAATGTCTTGCTCTTAATTGCTACAGCTTTTGCGTTAGACCCTTGGCACGCACGCAAACACACACGGACAGAGAGAGAAACAGAGAGAGTGAGAAAGGTTTGGGGGGGGTAGTGGCTCCCACACGGAAATAGGAAATACATCGTGACTTGTGATTTGAGAAACTTATTTAAACTCACGGAACCTCAGCGTCGCGACAAGAACCTACGCACAGCCACTGCGCTCCGCTCAGAGACACAGACCGCCCGCCACTGGGGGAATAAGCTGACCGCCCTGCCGGGGGGAGACAACCCGGGACCACAAGAGCACCTTGGTGATGGAGTGTCAGACGTGACAAAATTTCCAAACAGGAACTCTTCAGCAGAAAAATTAGTAAACCGTCTCACAGGCCCTCTCCATCACTGTCTTCGTCGCTAAGCTGTGGAAGTTTGGTCTGCATTAGAAGGAAAAAAATGATTAGTTTTCTGTTTCTGGGGCCATGACTGATCTGAAAGCCTGTCGGCTTGCCTGCTGTCTTGGACGTGTAGAAGAACCAGGTGTCGCGCGAGCGTGGGGTACACCATTTTGCGTTCCAAGACCAGAATGGAGTTAGCTGGGAATTGGGAAGAAAAGACAGAAGTTTCTCGACCTCCCCTACACCCCCTATTTTCGCTTTTAGAAGTGGGAGTCATGTAAAACAAAAATTAGCTGCATCACTTTTGCAAGTTCGCCAACAGCGTAGATTAAGACCTTTGGGAAGTGAAATTAAGCCGTCGTTCAATTACTCCATTACAGAAAGACACTCGCTCTCTCACTCACACACTCGCTCGCTCGCTCTCTCACTCACACACTCGCTCGCTCTCTCACTCACACACTCGCTCAACTAGTGTCGTCTCGTTTTGATAGCCTGACGACGTGTTGGCAGTGAAATTTTTGTCTAGGGACAGCGATAGCAGGGGCCCCATCAAGGTTTGTGAATGGGACAAAGGGTCACAATCGGCAGACGGGACGTGCCGGACACGGGTACTAACGGACAGCTGTCGCCCACCCCTGGACCGCTCGGGCACCCGTTTAAGGACCGAGGGTGGTAGATGAGGGCTAGGAAGGGTCACACACGCTGTGAGTGGCGGCTGCTTATTGATCGGACGTGTGGGACAAAGGGTGCAGCCAGGCTTGATGGAGGGGGTGCGGTCGTGGTCTACGAGATCGTTGCGTGAGGTGAAAGGGAAGGGCTGCCTGCTGGGAGGCTTGATTGACACCCGTGTCAGTGCTGTTGTCGCTGATTATTGCGGGTGGATGGACACTGCGCAGGGAGCGGTCCTCTCCTCCCCACTTCCCCCATGTCCCCGTTTCTGTGTCCTTCAAATTCTCCCCCTCTTGTTCTCCATTTGTTCCCCACATTCTTCTCTCCTTTCCTCTTTCATATTTCTCCTTTCTTGATCTGTCTCTCGCTCCCTCGAGAGCCCTCTGTCTCAGCCAATCTCGTCCCCCCCCCACACCCTACTCATGACTACATTCCTCCCACACCGCCCTTCTTTTTATTTCTCTTAACTGCTTTCGTTATTCACCCTACATCTCTCACATCTGTCTCCTCTAATTACTCTCCCCCGCTCCCCCTAGAGCAGCTTGCATCTTAGTCCGTTATATCTTCTTTCTATCCATTCTATTTGCTTTCTTTCTTCTTTCTTTATCTTTATTTTTTCCTCCTTCCGTCCCTCCTTCCTCGCTTCCTGTTATCGTCCTTATGTGTCGACATGCTGAGTATCTTTACTGTGGTCTGTGGAGCTCATGATACTGTGACGTGGCGGGCCGTACCTTAACTTACTGGACTCGACTTCTCAGAATTACTGGACAAACTTTTATGGTGATCTTGTAAATGTAGATTTAATTGAGCAATCGTCACCAAAACCTTCACTGCCTAAGGTCAATGGTTTCTACACCAAAGGGTGACGACGCTATGAAATATTGCAAATAACCAGAGAAATCTTCCGAGGGAAAAGATTCTCATACTCTGACACGTTCGCTCAGTCTCTCACAGACAAAACACTTCTAGCTCAAGAGCCCCCACCCTCGTAAAAAACACAACTGCAGCGAACCGTTATTCAACATATATTTCAAACACTAACTGACTCGACAACATCAAATATATCTACAGGTTATTTACAGAGAATCACCGTGCTCGTGTCTAGGGTAAGACGCTGCCTGATTATGTCATACCACGAGGAATCAGACTGTCACATGTCACCCTAGGCTATTACCTGTCACTCCTAGGTAAGCCTTTTAGCTCCTCCCTTTCATCAGCTAGTAGGGGAGAGATACGTCATCACCAGGTTAATCGCTCCGCCCTTTCTGAACACTTAGGTAGGGGTAATGCTATGCCATTGGTCATGGAAGCTGCCCTGCTCCCCCTAGTCTGGCTAGAACCGGTTTACTTGAGGTTAGTGCGTCAGAACGCTTACTACATAAGGAAGTAAAAACGTTAGATTGACACACAGAGCGATCGGGACACAGGATAGGAGAGCGATCGGGATCGACACATCGGAAGACACACGAGCCTCTAACCCTTGCCATCTTAGCCAAAGACGTGGAAAGAGCTTCAGTAGCAGATCTCGCGAATACATTGGAGTGTATTGCGCCGACTACGAGACAAAGTAGTAAGTGACTGTTGACTGTAAGACTGCTCTTGTCCAAATACTTATCTTAGAGTCTGGGACTCGAGTTCATGTAAGATAGGTGATTTTATCCTGCCGGAGTCAGGTGACGTCATAAGCTAGTGGCCGGGCGGGTATGCCAAAAGAGGGTTCAGAGAGGTAGTGCTGGTCGTACAGTGTCATA
>SMGT01006632.1:1016381-1029878 GCA_004794575.1 Lanistes nyassanus
GCGTGTTACCCTAGACACGAGCACGGTGATTCTTTGTAAATAATTTGTAGATATATTTGATGTTGTCGAGCCAGTTAGTGTTTGAAATATATGTTGAATAACAGTTCGCTGCATTTGTGTGTTTTACGAGGGTGGGGGCTCTTGAGCTAGAAGTGTTTTGCCTGTGAGAGACTGAGCGAACGTATCAGTGTATGAGAATCTTTTCCCTCGGTAGATTTCTCTGGTTATTCACATTATTTCACCACGTCGTCACCCTTTGGTGTAGAAACCATTGACCTGTTGCAGTAAAGGTTTTGGTGACGATTGCTCAATTAAATCTACATTTTTACGAGATCACCATAAAAGTTGACCAGTAATTCTGGAGAAGTCGAGTCCAATAAGATAAGGTACCGCCCGCTCGTCACACAGACAAAGAAGATAATCAAACTCCAGAGGGAAAATCAAACTGCAAAACGGCCTATGATCCCGCTCAATACACAAATACAGTAAGGGACTGACAATAGAGCTTCTACTCTTGTCACTACTGAAACAACTATTTCTGCGATACATAATTCTAAAGCTATTCCTCAATACACAAATACAGTAAGTGACCGACAACAGAGGTCCTACTCTCGTCACTACTGAAACAACTTCTTCTGCAATACACAATTCCAAAGCTATTCAACGACCAACAATGAAGTTATGACACTGCCCCAACCAACACTACCTCTACCTCCCCTTGACATACGTCCGGCCACTAGCTTATGACATCTCCTGTCTCTGGCAGGATAAAACCACCTATCTTAAATCAATCCGAGTCCCAGACTCTAGGATAGTCTATGGCAAGAGCAGTCCTAACTTATAAGGCACGGTCAACAGTCACTTACACGTCTGTTCGTTGGCGTGTCGGCGGAATACTTCCAGTGTATTCAGCGTGGTTGCTAACTGCTGCTCTGACGTCCTGGCTAAGATGGCGAGGGGTAGAGGTCCGTGGGTCTACACGTGTCCGCTTCTTGTGGTCCTCCTACATTAACTCTCTCTCCATGTCCTGCCCGAGTCTGTCTCCCCATCCAATGTCCAAAGCTTAAGTAACCTGTGCCCTTCTCGCATTGCGTTTTCAGGAGCCACGTTATTCCAGTTCAAACCAGTTCTGGCCAGCCTAGGTTGGGGGCGGAGCTATTAGCCTGGTTATGATGTACCGCCCACCTGCCAGGTGTGAAGAGAGGGAAGGAGCGAACAGGCTAAACTAAGAGTGACATGTGATAACCTAGGAGTGACATGGGACAGATACAACATCGCGTGTTCTTTCGCATTTCGTACCCCTTACGTCCAGCTGATGTACTGAGGAACTTCCGACAGCCCAAGAAGAGCGTACTGTACGGTGTATATTGTTTCCCAGAAAGCTGATCAGTTATGGCGTGGGAGACAGGAAGCAATTAGACATATCAGATGCAGCTTGTGTTTTCTGTCTTTAACAAGTTGTTCAGTACCTGACATATATATATATATAATTATTGTATTCAGAAGTATTGCTATTTTTAGACCGAAAGAACTTACGATTGTTCAGCAAGTCTTGTGAGACCATTATTCACCTTGATGACCATCCTTAGCTTGCTCACATTCACTGGCAGGGAAACTGAATGACAACAGCAGCTTCCGGTTCTGAACAATGGCACGTGGCTGGGGGAATCTGTGTGTGTGCGTGTGTATAATGTGTGCGTGCGTGCGTACGTGTGTTTGTGTTTGTGTGTGTGTGTGCGCGCGACTGTGCGCTAGTTAGCGTACTTCTGCACAAAATCATGACAATAGAAAGTTCCTCTCTCTATTTCTCTCTCTTGCTGGCGAAGCGAGTCAGAAGTTGGTGAAAAATCCAGATGTCAAAACGCGACGATGAGAGGAAAGCGATAACGGGTAAATAGTGACGTTTCAGGACGAAAACAATTGCGACGCCTCTCTTTGTAGCAGCTCGCCCCGAGTGACAGCAGCAACTAGCCGCCAGCAGCCACAACAATATAAATGACTATTGCCTTCGACAGCCTTTGTGTGAGGGATCTTCTGCAAATGGCGTCAGCTGATTAACGAACGAAAAGTTACCCTCATCGCCTTGGTTTAAAAGCATAAAGAAACAGAATGATAAGACCCCATTTGTCCTGGCGGAGTCTATGGCGTTAGACACAGAAGATGGTTCCAGAAATTTCGATGAGATGCTGATTTATACAGACTAATGCTTTGTTTAGGAAAGATATAAGGGTTCATGGCGTAGGCAACACAGCGAGAAACTAAGTCAAGGAAAGAAAGAAAGAAAAAGACAAACCCACGAACAGAACATCTGACGAAATACTAATTTATGTAGAAAGTCTCTAATGCCACCGTTATTCTACCCAGGCGCTGACACAGTTGTGAAAACTTTGCTTATTGCTGTTTTTGCTTGTGGGGCCACAATAAGTGTGTCCCTAGGAAGAGATGTTTGAGCCATCATTGGATCTGCACTGGTGCCAGTCTGTGGGCTAATGTTAGTCCTCGCCGAAGCTTTCGTACAACATGTTTTGCTTGTGAAGATTGCAGTGCTTACAATAAGATACAAGCAGCTCCACTCCCTCCTACATCTTTCCTCTCTCTCTTCACTTGGTTTCGTGCTCGTGTGCGTGGTTGTGTGTGTGCGTGCGTGGTTGTGTGTGTGCGTGCTTGCTTGTGTGTGTGTGTGGAGAGAGAGAGGAGAGGCCAAGAACAGAACAGAGCGAGAAAACAAGAAGGCATGGATTGATTGCGAGCGAGCGAGAAAAAGAATCATTTGGACAAACATGTTGGCAAGAGAGGAAATGGCGGCGTGTAGGTTGGGGAAAGGTGCGGGGGGAGGGGGGAGGTTGGCTGAGCTGCGGATTTTCTTCCCAGCATGCCTTTCATAGTGTGGTCTGTACAAGAAACGTTGGCATGGCTTCAGATAAAACATTAGCACTTTTGTTTTTCGAGGTTTTTTTTTGGAATGGAAGAGTCATAGAAAAACCTTTCAGGCTAACTACCGTGTTTTCTGTTAAGCTCTGACAAAATTGAGCCAACTGCACGGCGTGTCAGTAAGAAAACGAGCGAAGGAAAAACGACGCTAGGGGCACTCCTGTTGGGCTCATTTAAGAAACATTAATTACGTGTAAAACTAGCTGAAGAGGGGGAGACAAGCTCTGCATGCGGAAGGCACAGAGACCAGCGCAGAGCGATTTAATAGCATCCAAAATCCAACTTGATCGTCCGGGAAGCGCGAGCAGAATTTTATCACGACTTTTCGAGCAAAGAAGCTTAGTTTAGAAACGAGGCTGTCAAGTCATTGCACGTGTCAAGTCGCCCATCGCTGATGGCTGCGACAGGTGGCCCGAGAGCCAAGAATCCTCCGCTCTGATTCTGCCCTTGCGGCCAACATGGAAAAGTGTAATGGGATGACCACCTGTCACTCTCGCATGAAGGGTAGGAGCTTAGCTCCAACTGTGATGACAAGCTGTCATTCGAATGTCACTTGGGTCAACCACTGTTTTTATTTACATGGCATATATATATATATAAATTTGTCATTTTTTGTTCGTTTTCTATAGGTGGATCGATTATAAGTGAATTTAGCGCTGTGAGATTAAAAGATCTCTTTACAAGGGGAGAGGTTTTTTTTAATGAATAGACATTTTGCATTGGAATTTATGTTATTGTTCTGGCAGCAACGATAGCTCTTGCTGAATATTAGAAACGATGTAGTTTAAACCCTGTATCTCTTGCATGAGGGCATGTCCAAAGGCATAATTTGGAGTGCGAGTACATCGCTATATCCAAAAAAGTTTACAAATTATTTTAACATGGAACGAGGCACAAGAAGCTTGCTCTATCGTAACACCTGCACAACACTCTAAACCGGGAGTGTTCATTTTATCTGAATTGGGCTTTTTACTGTTACCAAAACTCGACACCATTTACACACCTGAAAATGCTTGATAGTCGTCTATCGAAACCTGTAAGCGGCGACTCAAACAGCAGCTGTCACGAGACACGGATTTCCGGTAGGTGAAGGGTCGTGACGCAAATGAAGTCTGCACAATTGTGGTCGCTCTCTGAAGAGGCTGATATGACGAGTTGCCAATGTGTACGTGGGGGCGGGGGCATTGTTTTTTGGTTGTTAATTGCTTGTATATATGTTTGTTGTTGGGTTTTTTGTACCGGCATTTGGGATTTCTGTCTATCTGGGGCATCTGGGGCCGTTCAGTATACTACTGAGTGCGAATGTCGGCTGATTGTTCATTCCTTAACGTCACCAGCGACGGCATTATCATCATGGGAGAAGGAACGGAAAGGGTCCCGAAAGGCGTGCGGATGGGGGTGAGGAGGAGGCAACTGGAACGCCAGGAGAAAATCCCCGACGGCCAACTTTTTCTACAGGCGTCACTTGCAGAAATAGGATCGGTGCTGGACACGGTATTCAAACCCACGAGCCTCGGGTACCGGCAACAAGCATGCGTTAACGCTACCCTGCAGGGCGCCCTGTGTGACAACGGGAACTCAGATCGTGGCGGCGCGTCCACAAAGACGGGCTGAGACTTGAGCAGTGGCCGCGGTATTCTGTTATCCACCATCCAAATATTCACACGCAATACCAGGCCTCAGGTCTTGAAAGGCTTCTTGCGTTGACAGACGGATGGACGGACAGATACACGGGAGAGCTCATCTGTGAGACTTCTTGATGTCTTAAATTTATTTGCAAAGAAACTGTTTCAACAGTTGACCTTTTCTTTAGATGATACCTCAAGAAGCCATAAGCGTGTGTTGTGGCAGACAGTGAGATCCATTTAAAACCGTTATTATCTAGATAATAGCATGTAAGTAATGAGTAATGAGAATTCCAATGTCAGTCAAGCAGCTGTACTCAACGATAGGGCGATGAAATCAGCAAACACGCAAGCACTCTCACACAGCAGTAAACCAGGGACACTACGGGGACTTCGCAAATACGCCGATAAAAACAAGCAGGTGGTCTTCGCACCTGCATAATACGTCCCTTGTGTCTATTGTTCTGAGGGTTACTGTAAAAATGTAATCACCTCTCGTTACGTTTGTTGGTCATGGACGGTACTACCTGTCTGTAACTATAATCACCTTTCTTGACGTTTGTTGGTAATAGAACTTATTACCTGTCTGTAACTGTAATCATCTCTCTTTACGTTTATTGATTATAGTGTATTACCTGTCTGTAACTGTAATCACCTTTCTTTACCTTTGTTGGTCATAGAGCGTATTACCTGTTTGTAACTGTAATCATCTCTCTTTGCGTTTGTTGGTCAAAGAGCGTATTACCTGTTTGTAACTGTAATCATCTCTATTTACGTTTGTTGGCCAAAGAGCGTATTACCTGTTTGTAACTGTAATCATCTCTATTTACGTTTGTTGGCCAAAGAGCGTATTACCTGTCTGTAACTGTAATCATCTCTCTTCGCGTCTGTTGGTCAAAGAGCGTATTACCTGTTTGTAACTGTAATCATCTCTCTTTACGTTTGTTGGTCATAGAACGTAGTACCTGTCTGTATCTGCAATCATCTCTCTTTACGTTTGTTGGTCATAGAACGTAGTACCTGTCTGTATCTGCAATCATCTCTCTTTACGTTTGTTGGTCATAGAAAGTAGTACCTGTCTGTATCTGCAATCATCTCTCCTTACCTTTGTTGGTCATAGAGTGTATTTACCTGTCTGTAACTGTAATCATCTCTCTTTACGTTTGTTGGTCATAGAGCGTATTACCTGTCTGTAACTAATCATCTCTCTTTACCTTTGTTGGTCATAGAGCGTATTACCTGTGTGTAACTAATCATCTCTCTTTACCTTTGTTGGTCATAGAGCGTATTACCTGTCTGTAACTAATCATCTCTCTTTACCTTTGTTAGACAGTCTTGGTGGTCTTGTGGTTAAGGCGTCCGCTTCTGAGGCGGGAGGTCAATGGTTTGCACCCCGGCCGAGTCATACCTAAGACATAAAAATTGGTAATGTAGTCGCTTCCCTGCCAGACGCCTGACACTACAGGGAACAGTACTAGGACTGGTTGGCCCGGTGTCAGTATAATGTGACTGGGTGGGACTGAAGCCTGTGTTGCGACATCGGTGATACGTGTGGGTGCACGTTAACTTTATCTAAGGAATACTGTCCTGATATGCACTTTGTTTGGGGCGGGACCTTAAGCAATACTCCCTCCCTCTTACCTTTGTTGGTCAGAAAACGTATTACCTGTGTATAAGTATCTTCTCTCTTACTTCCAGCCTATAACCTGTGAAGCTTTACGTCATTCCCTTTCCTAGTGTCGGTCACAGAGACCATCAAATGGGGGTGAAACAGCAATCACCGCTCTTTGGCTGCAGTGCTTGGTCGCATTGCTGTGGTTATCGAAAAGATGTTTAAAACATATTCTCTCTCTCTTTCACACACACACACATATTTGTGGTTCAAAGGGCGTTTGGGACAGGTTCCCCTGTCACGTAATTTAATTTTTTGTCATATTGCTACTACCTGAGTGTCCTGAAGACTCGATCATTTCAACACGCTGCGCACGAACCATCAACACTGTACGTACAAACAAGCCCGATAACTGTATAGATAACATAGCTACAAAAGGCGGTTGATGACTTTTAAAAAACACACACACAATTTGCCCAAACTAAAAGATGCATCTGTATGTAAGACATTCACTCGCGTGGACATGCACTTTACACACACGCGCTCACATACGCACATGCACGCACAATCACGCAGAGACAGGCAACCCGACAGACAGACAGACAGGTAGACAGTATTAAATAAAGAAAGACATTAGACGGTAAATGAGAGCTTATATGTTATGTTTACTGAGTAATCCTCAGTACATTCAGATTAGAACTTCGCAAACTTCTTTAATTAAAACAGCGAAAGACAAGGAATGTGAGCTCAATAAGTGCAACATACGGTAATTCTGTAAAAATTGAAGAGTAGCAACGGGCCGCTTCTGACAAAATCTAACATTGAATTCCTATTGAATTCTCTCCACATGGTTATCATCCGAAAGTTGTTTTAAATCTTTCCTTTGGTTTTAATGATGAAGAGAGAAGATGTGCCCAGAGAACCTTTTAAGTTTGTACAAACAAAACTCCACTACATGTTTATCTCGTGCACGCAACTATCACACCCACACAGTTATGGACACTTCCCTTCCTTGCTGTAAAGGATGCAAGATGATCGACAAAGGAACAAAATTGGGTCAACTGTGTAAACAAATCTGAGAAACCAGTCTGAGAGAACAACTTGAAAAGATCGGCTTATTTTCGGTTGGCGTTTCTATTTTTGTCTCCATTACCACCGAAGAGTTCACACGCCAACAACAGAGCCATGACTCTGCGTTGAGGTACTCTTACAATTTGCACATCTTGCTGTGTGCAGGCAGCTATTCTGGAACATAATGGTAGTTTCAACAAGCATCCATTTTAACGTTCTTCTACCCCACCCACTGCCCCACCCACCCACCCCGCTCCTCCACAATACACGTTCAAGCACCACCTCAGTTTCGAGTCAATTGCTGTTGTCAGATTGTCGGCCCTGAAAAGCCCATATATGGTAATGGAAGAGACGTCATCGCACTAGCCTGACCTAGTTACGATGAAGTCTGAAGAGCGAGCCGGAAACTGGCGAGGGCGCTAGGCTGCGTTTCAAAGACTTCGAAACTCCCTCGCATTCGAGTGTCATTCTTGTGACCACTTCGTCTTTAGCCGCCATTTTCCTTTTGACTTCCGGCAGGCCAGCACAGTATTGCACATCGGATTACAAACTACTCTTTGCATCAGTATTGCGCTTCATAATTTCTCTTGGGTTTTTCCATTTGTATTTTCTCTATGACTTTTTTCTCTCTGTCTTCTTTCTTTCCTTGCTTCCTTTCCTAATCTTTTTGTTTCTTCTCTCATGCCATGACTGGTTGCTTGTATTAAGTGATATCCGATATTTTTAGAGAAAGAACCCAGGCAGAATTTCTCTTGTTCTCGCAGAAAGCATCGAAAGCTGCAATAAAACGGAACTCGTGTTACACCTGCTGCGAGCGGCTGCTCCGAACTGTTAGCTATGCTTCATCCACTGACGACACTCCCCACCCCTTAAAATCAGTTCAGCTGCAGTGGAGCAGAAATGGCAGGAAACATTCAGAACCTAATTTTCCCCTTTATTTTCTTGCTATCTGTTGAGACATATGCGCGCACGAAAGCATCCATACACGCAAGCGAAACGAAATCCTAGGCTGGCGTCATTTCGTGGGTAGAGAAACAACTGTTGGACGTGTTATGAAAAGCAAAAGACAAAAATCAACCCCCCCCCCCACCACAATAAAACCTACACAAAGATAACATTTAAAAAGTGACAAAGAAATTTGCATTGCGCCTTCGGCAATCCATTCTTTACAGTGATCTGCGCACGCACAAACACACATGCATGTACATGCACACAAAATATGAACCCATGCACATGCGCGCACTCACATCGGCCATAGTGTAAATGTTCGTTCTTCGATCAGTTTTACAAGATCCTCTTGACTTGGAACGAAGTTAGGGATAGGTGCATTCTAGCAAGGTAACAACCTAGGACAGCCTTTCACGTCCCCCCCCCCCTGATGACACACACTGACAAATATTGTTTATTGTTTATTGACTACCGGCCCGGGGGCTTTATAGTCTCGAAAAGAAATTAAAAGAAGACAATATACAACACACATCAATACCATAAAGCAAGCACTCTTTGCAAGAGGGACACAAATATCAAAGAACTGACAACGTAACATTCATTCCTCTAGGGACAGTCGTGTGACGTTTTACATTTTACAATAACAACAAAATCTACTTAAATAATGAAGTAGTGATCTTAGCAAATCTACCCAAATCACTACATTTGCATTTGGATCTGATATTCCTAAGTTCATTGAATTTCAGCGAATTTCGGTGTGTAATAAGCATCTCGGGATAAGAGATTTTCCTCTTTTGTTTAACAGTGGTTGAGTGCGTGTAAAAAGCTGGTGGATATCGTCTGATATCTTCTTAGTTCCGCAAACAGCGAAGCCTATTCTCTATGGATATTGAGATAACGTCCATGTTGTATGGGAAGTTCATGACAGATTAGTTCTTACAACTGGAGACATGTCTGCTGAGAACTGATTTGTTTACGGTAAATAAATCGTTTTTTTTTCCTTTGTGGAAATCTGTGGAAATACAAATCAAGACACTGAATCAGCCATGTTTTTGCCTTCTGTGGCTTCTAGCGAACTTAGAGCTGGTCGGGTGTAGCTCTAGTAGGACCGATATAAACTAGGAGCGTTTCAGCAAAGTTTATGTCCCTGAAACACGTCTTGTGCCGCTAGAGGCCACCTGAGGCAGCTGGCAGGTGGAAACTAGGCTTGGGATCAGTCGCGAAAGTGGGCCCAGACAGCTAAGCGCGGAGCTATTATCGGCGTACCATGGACCCTTCATACGACTGGACGGCTGGCTTAAGGTCAAGGTCGTTTCGGAGGCGCCCATCGCAAGAATGTCGTAGGGGGCAGCGGGGCGGGAAATTACAAGAGGCCCTCAGAGCCGCCACGACCGCCGAACACACGAACGGATTCCCACTGAAGCGAGACCTCACGACAGGTGACATTGTCGTGCTCGTGACAGTAGTCGCACCCGAGGCGTGTCTTACAGACTACGGAACGCGAGCGACACTACGTGGTGACGTCAGAGCTCCTACGGGGACCTCTGTGTGTGTGATAGCGAGAGAGAGAGAGAGAGGGAGAGAGATAATCTGACGTTTCGCCTCGCATCGCTTGTGTTCCTCGCGTCCCCACCACGCACTTTTCAAAGCCGTTCTTTCAAACAAGGTCAGACCGGTGTGAGTGAACAGACAGTTCTTAGCATCTCCCAAATCTTTCGAGTCAAGAAGAACGCGAAACCAGCAGAATCAGATCGCTGCCAGGACACAAATTAGTTTTAAAGCATCGTCGTTCGCATAAATAGTCGAATGTAACGGCTTTTTAAGAGGAAAAGCTAATTTGCGAAAGACTGGAAATTATAAAGCATAATTATCAAAGAAACAAAACTGCACAGGTAATGAAGATTTGTTTCCAGAAATATTGACCACATTCCAAATAAAGACGTGCAAAAACATTTACACGACCATAGAAAAAAACATGTAACTCTAGGCACATGGCCACGAAGATGTCTTTAAGAGGGCAAGAAATTGGAAATTAAAATGGTAGAACCTGTTTTACAAAATGAAAAGAGCAAGTCACTCTTGGAAAGAAAGGAATGTAGAGTGCCCAAAAGTTGTGATGTTCGTGGGTGATGAGCGAATCAGTTGTACATGGCGAAGATTTTATCGCTTGGTGACCAAGTCTTACTGGGTCCGTAAACTATGATCCAGTCAACTTGCGTGTTTTGTGCTGACACCAAGCTCTGCGCACAGGTTCCACGGTTTACGTTTTCGGGCGAAAGATAAATGCCAGCAAAGAAGCGAAAATTTGATAAACATATTACCATTCTCTATTTGCCCATTAAAAATAGTTTTCATTGTTTTTATGTTTCGTTGTTTCATTCATTCATTCATTCATTCATTCATTCATTCATTCATTCATTCATTCATCCATTTGTTGACGTTCTCCATTCATTCCAGTTTCTGCTATGATTCCTTAAAGAGCACAACAGTCTGTAATGACAGAACGAAACACGAGATCCCGCTTGAGTGCAGCGAACACTATCACCTGTGATCACCTTTGCAGACTTACCGCTGGAGCGTAAAGGCATGACGGTCGCTCAGAAAAGGGCAAAGTCTGGGAGACTAATCTCTTCTTTCGCTGACCGCCACATCCTGACGACCAGCTCTTTAGTTCAAGTGCCGGGTTATGGGTAAAGAGCTCAGGCTGTTAAGCCGCCTGTGCCGCGAGCTGCCGTTCCTGTTTCTTCGCCAGTCATTCCAATGTTCAGCCCAACGAACACAACATGGCTCGTTGAAAGGCTTTCAGAATAACTCTTGGCGACCACAGTGTTCACGCAGTTTGCTAGGGAATACCTCTTGCATATGGAATGTATTTAAGGGGAAAGCGACACTCGTGCAATGTCAAGGATGAAGTATGTGCCAAACTTGGAACCAAAATGTTCATTTGGGGTATCCACGTACTTAAGTAGCATCCCATTTAAAAAAAATTCTTTCAGTCCTAGAAAGATTCTCTGTGTTGGAGATTTGGAGACCGTTATAAGGATGAGGATCATAGTTCAGATTTAGAGATTACAATCTTGTTTTGTAACGCACTAATCCAACCATTAAAATCTTGTTTACTAACGCACTAATCCAAACCATTACAATCTTGTTTAGTAACGCACTAATCCAAACCATTACAATCTTGTTTAGTAACGCACTAATCCAACCATTACAATCTTGTTTAGTAACGCACTAATCCAACCATTACAATCTTGTTTAGTAACGCACTAATCCAAACCATTGCAATCTTGTTTAGTAACGCACTAATCCAGCCATTGCAATCTTGTTTAGTAACGCACTAATCCAAACCATTGCAATCTTGTTTAGTAACGCACTAATCCAAACCATTACAATCTTGTTTACTAACGCACTAATCCAACCATTACAATCTTGTTTAGTAACGCACTAATCCAAACCATTGCAATCTTGTTTAGTAACGCACTAATCCAACCATTACAATCTTGTTTAGTAACGCACTAATCCAAACTATTACAATCTTGTTTAGTAACGCACTAATCCAAACCATTGCAATCTTGTTTAGTAACGCACTAATCCAACCATTACAATCTTGTTTAGTAACGCACTAATCCAAACCATTACAATCTTGTGTGATGAACAATACCAGTCTGTCTAAAACACTTGCAATGTGCTGACAAGCCGCTGACTAAATCTGGAGGCGATCGACTGTTAGATGAATGTAGTTTAGATACGAGGGACAAGTACAAATTGAGACGTTGCAATAGCCGACAATTTATTAGATATCTTCAAGACATGGCGCACATCAATCTGCACAGAATTGAAAACGACGTGCATCGATGAAGACCGGGTTCCAGTTCTCCACCACCCCACCTGTCGGTTAATGTTTGAGAAAGTCATTGGGGGTCGGGAATGTCACGCTTTAAAACGACTCTTTTTCACAGAAGTGGGTTCACGCCTGCGGAAGGCTGTGACCGTGTGCAAGGTGTAGGGCGCCAAGGTACACTCAGGGGCCGCTAGTGGCTTCATGGCGCGCCAAGAGTGGCCCACCTGACACCAGTGGTGTATGGTCGCTAGACAATCAATCGTAATGGACGACATAGTCAGGGCGAAACTTAGCCGGTGTAACGGTAAAGTGCGAACGCAAATAAAGGCCTGCACAGCTTTTGTGTCCGAGCGACACAACACCGCGGTGTTTGACCACGCAGCGTGGACTGCTCGGTTGAGGATTCTGGGTGTTTTTTAAACTTCCCACGCACGCACACGCATGCACACATGCACATTCACTCGCGCACGCCCACACAGGGGCCCACGCACACACATGCATCCACTCACACATACAGTGATCTGGGCACTGCTTTATTCCTTTCGTGGCTGCTGCTTAAATTGTCTGCCGCTGTTGGCGTATGCGTCGCATGTCGGTGTGCGCACAGCTGCGTTCATGCAGGCTGTCTTTATAAATAAATGATGTTCACTTCTCAGTCAAGACGATGGACGGAGAATCTGCTTGTCTCTATTTAAAAGTGTAGTTTCATTACTTCTCTATGTGTCTCTCTTGGATTCTGTTGTCCCTCTGTGTTCTTTCTTGTGGGTATCTATACATATTGTATACATGTGTATATACATGTGTAAAGGAACTGATTCGCTTTGTCTTCCAGTCTGTTTCTACCTGGGCTTCCCTCTTCTGTACTCACTGTCACTCCTTTGTATGCGTGCGTGCGTGCGTGCGTGCGTGCGTGCGTGCGTGCGTGCGTGTAATAAGACTCACCCACCCACCCCACTCCATAGTATGAAATCGTCACAAGGGGAAAGCACTGTTTAGTTCATTACTCCCTGCGGCGAGCGCAAGTTTCGCGCCCTAAGCATTTATAACGCATTTCACACAAGTAGACAAGTACACACACACACAGAGAACCACCGACACGTGGGCACTCTGGAACACGCGCGCATGGACCTACGCACAATCGGCGAGGCAGACAGCAAAAAAAAAAAAAAAAACAAACTGAAGTTCACGAACTAAAAAACAAACAATAAAATCCTTGAAATCCCTTCGTCCGACCACATACTGACTACATGGGAACTAATTTCAATTCGCGCAGCTGGCAGAGTTCCGCTAAGTAGCTCGCTCTTGATCTGAGCGTGAACAGTTCTGCTTCCAAATTACGGTAAATATTTCTTTTTCCTCCGCTGGAGACTATAACATCATTTATGGGCAAATCTGCGCCGAGTGTTTCCACCAACACGATTCCCTCATTCTGCACAGCTTGTGAAGGGGTGTGTGAGGTGATATTC